>CAAKHF010012619.1:14281-35449 GCA_901007745.1 Hippocampus kuda
GTGTTTCCTCATTTTTCAATTTTTGACTGGCTTCAGCGGCCTGGACACCCATTTTTTGGCTTCTCAAGCCAGAAATGTCATGTAGGGTTTACACAGTGCGTCATGATTTGATTATGCAAACGTTTGAAAACAAAAATCCTGCTTTGGAGTGCACAGTATTTTTAAAATGTCCAAACAGCACCTGGAATAAAGAGTGATTGAGTGGCATTGTTGGTTCAGCGAGTGTAGTCGTCAGCCAGGCAGTTTGGCATCTGGCGCACATCTTCTTTTTGATCGGCGCAGTCACAAACGGGACCGCAGACAAATATGCCTGCGATGTTGGGGTGAAAATCTGGTCGCCAATGTTTTGTCTGTTGGCGTCACAGTGATGAGTTGAAATGCGGAAGGACTTCGGGTCTGTTTGCCTCTTTAGCGCCACTTTTTCAGTGAGCCAGAGTGGTGCTGAGAAGATGCACGCAGGCTGGGAAAAAAAAAAAAAAGTACCCCATTACCATAAGGTCATTTGTGGTTTCACAAGGTCCCTTTCTTTCAGAGGGATTAATGAAAGCGAGACCTTGTGAATATGAATTCTGCTCCTCCGATGACGGGCCTTGTGGCAGAATGTGACAGGCCATCGCCGCCATCGGTCATGGTAATGACGCCGCGGTGAAACCGAGGTTTCCAGATGCCCCATGTCCTTACCTTTTATGATGAATCAGAGTGATCTGGAACCATGTTGATGGAGAATCTTCTCATTAGAAGGGCAGTATGGCTCTGATCCATCAGCGCTCTAATCACCACCAGCACCCATATTGATTGATTCAGAAAGTGCTTTGATGAGAAAATATGGTCAGAATATGTACAGAGCATTTGTCAGCGTCTTCATGAATCTTATTTATGGCGAAGGGCCCGTGAATAATTTCTGACCATCCCCGTCCACTTTAAAATCAGCACTTGATCTTTTGCGGTGTCGTAACCGTCTCATTGTTCATTTTCAAATAGCGCACTGGCGAACATCACCCTCCATTTGATGCTTATGCTACTTTGCAAGTGAGTCAACTGGTGTGGACATCCAGTCTCGATCAGCCATGAGAAAAAGAAAAAAAAAAACGGTGACGTCAGCACGTTCTTGTGAATAATCTGTGAAAATCGTGTTATCATTGGAACACCCCAATTCGTATGAGTCAGTCGAGGCCAAGAGATCCCAAAATGACAATTTCATGTTTGACCGCAGAATCCAAAAAAGGGCCCCAAGGTGTGTGACCCGCTGGCATTGTCCTGAGTGTTGCACCATGTCCCACCCCCCCCCACACCCCACTTTTACATCAGTTGCGCTGCTCCCCTCTTTGCCCCATTTGGCGTTTTCTGTCAGAATTTGGAGTTGGGACAGGACTTTCTCCCCCCTTAGGAGCACAGCTGAGCAGCCTTTGACCACCCACCCTCTCCCACACCTAATTTGGTTTTGTCAGTAACATTTTGTCAGCGAGAGGAATGAACGTCTGGGGGTTCTCTGCCCTGTGACATTTCCTCGTGTGAACATGCTGATCTACTGAATGAGCCGTTACAGTTTTTTTGTCTTCATGCCAGAAAGCAAGGGGAAGCCAGTTTTCTTAACCCGGCGTGCGGCATTTTAATGTCTCAAATCTGAAATAAAAGGAGAAATGCGGTAGAACCTCACATGTCATGCACATCCTGTTCCGGGCTACATGTTGACTTCTGACTCATATTTACATTTCAAAGCAGTGTTTCCTGTTTGAAATGATAAAGAGAAGTCAAATGCTCTAGGAGACCAAACTCTCATTTTTCTAAAATAAAATGAGTAAAAATAAGTCATTCACTATTAAGCTGTTACGAAACAAAACATCCGGTGTACAAAATATTCTTCTTTTTTTTTCTTTATCTGTTCTCTTACAGAACTTGTTGAAGCTGGTCGTTGTGCTGTCGTCTCGTGTAATGTCGTGCAACCTTTGCCTTTCAAAAATATTGGTCAATATCCCAAATGTATCATTTGAGGGACATTTCAATAGCTTCCATGTTCATTGGAAAGAATGTTGACGTTCATTTCCCAGAGTTCAAGGACGGTCCCTTTCTTTCAGTGGTGACCGCATGATGCCCACTTCAGATTTTTTTTTATTTTAATTTTTTTTTTTTTTTTTGTCAAATCCAATATTTTTCTGTACTCGTGCGCAATACAAATACAAATGCGATTTAGAAGGTGAACAGAACGCATCCATGATGTGACACACGCAAAAACGGCATCACGTGGCGCAGTGTGTATAGATGGCTTTTGATGACGTGAAAAACTGGACGCGTTGGAGTGTTGCTGCAACGTGAACATAACCGTATTATTATTGCTTCTTCAAAACATGTTTGGTTTATTCCTTTATTGTTGAGTCTCGACATTAATTAGAGACACAAAGTCCATGAAAGGAAAGCCTTCAAGTTGAGCTCTCGGTATGGCGCTGACTGTTGAGTGAGGCGCACTGGACGCTTTAGTCAAGTCAATGATGCCTCAAGGTCACACTGTAGGTGCGTGCGCGCGTCTTCGATGATGTAAGAATTACAAAGCTGCATTGCAGTGAATATTTTTCTCCTTGGAAAAATGGATCTCCCCGTCATGCCTGCAGGGCTCAGACAACCGGCGAGTACGCGCAGACATCAAGTATGTTGGCCAGCCTTCGTTGACGTCGATACTGTCGGCGGAGCTCAATCTGCTCATGAGCATTTTCCCGTGTTCAACCGTTCCAATCATCTCCTTCTCCATTCAAGGTGTCTGATATCCTCGGGGCTCCTCCTTAAAACAAATCAAAGCGACCTGGCCCCGTTTCAAAAAGAACTTGCCTGAAATCAAGTGTTTTCCGATTTAGAGAGCCAAAATAAATAATAAACAAACAAACAAATGACGTCGTGACACTTTCCGGACTGGTCAATGTCACTTTGTTTATTTCTCAATCGGTTGTTGAGTTTGTTTGGAGCGTGGCAATTTTGGAGCTCTTTTTGCAGTTTTCTTTTTGTCCCACAGGTTTTATTTTTGAATGATTTCTTGATTGAACTGGTCTGGAGGTAATCAGGCTCGGGCGTGGTAAATGGAAAAGGAACTCGACTTTCCAGCAAATGCGATTAGCCACAGTTAATTCGTTACTAAACAAAGGGGCACGGAGAGGGGTAGTTACTTTTTCCACCAAGAACCTTTGAATTATCCCCCCCCCACCCCCCTAATAAATAAAATAATTTCTATGCCGATTTTAATGTTTACTTGGGTTATCATTGTCTGATATTTACACATATTTGATTATCTTAAAAATTGAAGTAGAGAAAAGATGCAAAAAAAAAAAAAAAAAAGTATCTTCTTGCGTTGCTTTTGCAGCTGATCCAAAACCAAAAGGGAGTTCCCAAAGACCGCAGGAGAGGAGTTCGTGTTTGATTATCATTTTTTTTATGATAAACATCCCGGCATGTATTCATTGACTAGTAAATCAGATTGATGGCGTCGTGTATGACATAACGCATCTGACCAAAGTATGACGTGTTCAAATAGTACAAATGGGTTGAAACTCATAAAACAATATTGTATTTAAGAGCCGAGGCGTGGAGGCTTCGGGATTCGCGTCCAAAATAAACAAATATTTGGAAAGATTTGCGCTGGCTATCACTGCAGCCAGTCTCTTCTTTCATGTCCATTGAGTTGAGCTGACTCGAGTTTCATGCTCATGTTTGCGTAAGTCGTCATGTCCCACGGCTCCACCTTTGCCTCGGTGTTTTCGGCGTGAAACGCATTCGGATGATGGCAACTCGCACAGAGAGAGAGAGAGCCAGAGAGTGTGCGAGAGAGCGAGCTGACGTCAGCCGAAGTTCCTTTCCTAATGACTCGTCTCTGTATGTTTGACAGCGTGAGGCCGACCTCCACGCTGGAACGGTGCCGTTTCCCAGGCTGTTGGCCCACTCTGTGTCGCGGGGCTTTTGGTGGCTGCGCACTTGAACTTTGAAGATCAAGCCAGTCAAGCCAATGTTGCTCTTTGAACTTGGAATCGGCGGTGGAAAATCTGAGCGCGCGACCGCACCAGTGCGTTCAATCCGACGCCATTTGCGGTTTGTTTTGCCGCTGTCAAAAGTTGTCGTTTTCCAATGTTCAACCCGAGGGGAAGTTGCACAAACCAGCAGGATTCAAACGTGTTGCCTCCTGATCCCAAAGCCAAAATCCTTGGGATTGCGTAGCCGAAAGCTGTTTTTTTATGCAGCGCCTTACTTTTACAAACTGAAGCCTCGGTCGGTGTTGTCGTCACGCCGCGCGTCTCCGCTACGAATTCCCGCTCACATTCGCATCAAGACTTTAATGGGAGGAAGCCGGTGTACCCGGAGGAAACCCGCATACAAACAAAAGGCAAATAAGTTGCAGCTTGAAAGGCGTCATGAAGGCGTGACAACCCAAAAAAATTAAAAATGGGGGGGGGGTCAATCTTAAAATGACACCGGGACGTTTCTTGTCCTTTTTGTCTTTTTCAACAAAGGAACTCATTTTCTGTCTTAATGACACTGAACATAAAACAGCAGGTCACAATGTAATACTTTTAATGAGGACAGCGGGGTCTGATTTTCAACCCATTTCCCAGCCAGCTCTTCCTCTTATCCAGCCAAGTTGGCACTAGAAGGGCACAGAGGTTCAGATAGATGGATAGATTCTTTTCCTACTGTATGACCATACACATGGTTTCATTGCTTTTTCCACATTCGTTGGAAAAATCCGATTGTCATCGGTATTTTTGGTCTGTGCAATACCTGTTCTTAGTGAGCTCATCAAATGTTGTTTTCGAGCAGCTGGTTTTTACTTCCATGATGAATTATCCCATATGTATTTTTTTTTCTACCTAGTAACTCAATCCTTTTGTTTTAACCCATTCCCTCTGAGTCATACTATTGTAAATTTTTCATATTTGGAAGTGATACCCGATGCGTCACCATGAGTCAGCCGTTACGAGGGCCCTGGGGTCATTTTATTAGGGGCTCTGATTTCTCCTGAGCCAAGCATGGAAGGAGGGCCCCCCGAGACTGATTACAGTACTTGCGCGAGGGCGCTTTAATCTCATGTTCAAAATTGAAACCACAACAAGGCGGTGGAAACAACGGACGCTCTCAGCTTTTGACACTGGGATTGAAAGAAGCAACAAAGCCTCTCTGGTGGGCACTGTTTGGATGTGAAACGCCGTTTGTCGGTCAAGATGGCCCTATTAGAAGGCCGTCGATGGCACGGCTGTCTGCAGGAGAGGAAGTGTATCGCAAGCGATGTGAGCGAGGGATTCAGCTCTCCGCTACTAATGACTTTAATGATCACGTTGGAGGTGCTACGTAACCTACGCGCACTTTTGAGGTTGAACAACTGAACCTAAATGTGGACGTTGTCAAAAGCCATCGACTGTACTCGATAGAAAAAGACTTCCCTCTTGTGATGTTCAAAGTTGATGCCAATCACGGGTCTTTCTGGTGTGCACTTTGGGCAGGATTTGACTAAAATCCCCAAAAGTGGGCGCTTCACTTCAACAGATTATGCTTGCGATCTTTACTACGTTCTTAACTCGCAGGTGCGGAATTTTGTGTTCCCTCACTCTAACCGACTGCGCGCGCTGTTGGCAACAGGGATAAAAGTGAGGGAGAGTGTCAGATTGAAATCAGTCACTGCTGGCCATTTGCAGGGTTGTGTCTTCTTTTTTTTTTTTTTTTCCAAGAGTAAACAACCCCGTTTTAGAGCATATTCTCACACACACACACACACACACAGGAAGATACCTTGTACTTCAGATTTATAAATCCGAGCCCAACATTTGTTTTTGTTGTTTGTTTGTTTTTCTTGAGCTGTTTTGGGCAATGTCACATCATAATCAATTTTGTATATTAGCAGTTGCGTGAGGCAAAACGGAAAATAAAAAATTCATTAATGATGGACACGGAATGAAGTAGGGAAGGAGGGAGGGAATTAATTCAAGTACATGTCTGGCAAGAGATTGGAAGAAAGAGCAGCTGGAGGAAGAACAAGCCTTTCCAAGTTTTTCTTTTTTTTTGGGGGGGGGTGCTGGGGGGTTGACAAAGGCTCTGTCACTCTTGCTGCTCTGGCTGTGTGGCGTTATGTTCATGTTTGTGTGCGACTGTCGTGAAAGCCTGTCCAACTGTTGGCCACTAGTCCGAATGGTGGTGCGAAGAAAGCCACCCCGCGTGTCATGTTGTTTTTCCTCTCTTTGGCCGGGCCGCTCGATGTTCCTGACTACAAATGCATTTCAATTCAAAAGCCAACGACAGACACGCGTGCATTTTCCATGAAATGTGTTATACTCTCACGGTTTAGCATGTAGCCTCCGCTCGTGGCCTCCGCTGGAACAGATTTTGCCTTCATTTCTAGCAGAGTGCAAATACTGGGCTCACCTCAAATCGACACCTCATTTTCACCCTCCAAAAAATGTTGGAAACAAGTTCTTTTAATAGGAACAAAAAAAAAAGACTCCGATTGGAGGGGTGTTGGAGTCATCATCTACTAACTTGTCTCCCAAAACAATTTCACCATCACCAAATGCACCGGAAGAATATTGACGCGACATTATTGATGGCTATTGATGTTGAAAGACAACTCATCAAATCAGTCTTGGCATTTCCGGATTGGTGAGAACGTGTGATGGTGATGGTGATGTTCAAAAGTTTTCTTTTCCGCATCGGGGAAGGCAAGTTTGGCTTACCCGACAAAAAACGGCTTCCGGACTAAATGTCACCTTGTCATTTGCAAGAGTAATTGCATGCTCATATCTCTCACTTTCCATTCTGACTGTTTGAGGGATCAAAGAGAGCAAAATGTGTGTGTTGCGTGTGTGAGTGTGAAATGCTGACATTATGAGTCATACCTTACATATGCATTCACACACGTCATCAAAAAAAACCTTTTTTTTTTTTTCAATTATTATTTGAATTGATTTTCTTTCCTTCAAGCCGTTTCCACACCCTCCCTTCAGGTGTCCTGGCCAGATTCCCGCTTTGTAGTAATCATAATAATACAAATAATAATTAACACATCCATGCCGAGCGAGCCAGCAGGCACCGATGTGATCCGCTTGCCTTTCTTGCGCGCATGATTTTGCTGTGTGTACATGTGCTCTCCTGTGTTCTTGGCTCGCTCGCTTGCGACTTTCCCACGTTGCAGATTAGGGTCTCCCAGCGGCCTTCCCTCCACCCCAGCCTCTCGCTTTCTGTTTTCTTCTTCCCTTCCAGCGCTTCAGTCTCCTTTTGCGTTCTCCGTGTTATCCCTCAATCTCTCTCTCTCTCTCTCTCTCTCCCTCGCTCTCTCTGCACCTGTACTCCATGTTCCAGCCCCAGCTGCTCCCATCTCGGTGCGGCGCTGTTGGCCAGAGCCCATGTTGCACTTGGCATATCCTCTGAGACCCCGGGGGCTGATCTTGACGTGCGAGGGCCAGGCAAGCCCCCGCCCAGGGAAGGCTCCGGTGGCCTGGAGGAGCCGAGAGCAGATGCATGAGAAGGACGGCTGCGGGCTGAGGAAAGACCTCCTGCCAGTCAGAGAATAAAATGCCTTTTCCAAGGCCCGCTGTGCAGGAGATTAGGGGAATACGTGAAGAGACAGAACAGGGAAAAAAAATTGTGTTTTTCAGAATAACTTGTTAGTAAGAGAAGCAATATTATGATAGTCTGGAATCGACTATGTCGTTTTCTTTCTTTGTCATTAACTTTGACTGGCTTGCCCTGCAATTGATGCTGCCGATTCATTCCACGTTCAGTGATGTCAAGCATAACGTGACATCATCAAGCGAGCCGCAGCCGGGGCACGAACACACGCCCAGACCAACAGTTGTCAGCGTTT
This sequence comes from Hippocampus kuda, assembly GCA_901007745.1. Lineage (NCBI taxonomy): Eukaryota > Metazoa > Chordata > Actinopteri > Syngnathiformes > Syngnathidae > Hippocampus > Hippocampus kuda. The sequence continues at coordinate 22,110 of CAAKHF010012619.1, forward strand.
GAAAAATCCGGATGGTCTTTTTCCTCTCTGGCCTGAGCGGATGACATCCATGATTGCTGAAAACAATTTGAAATGCGGACTCCTCAGACCACTGCGCACTTTTCCACTTTGTGTCAGTCCATCTCAGATGAGCTCGGGATATTTCTGCGTGTGGTTGAAATATGGCCTTTGCTTTGCATGGTAGAGTTTTTTTTTTTGTGTGTGTGCCACATATGGGACTCGTATGTTCTCATGAATTGAAGTGTACGTACTGGCAGAGAAGAAACCAGAAGACAGGGAAAAGGGATATTCCAAACGTTGGGTTCCTCCCACCTCTTGTTAGCTTTCCCACTATTTCTTTCTCATTGCCCTCCATTCTACAAACCCCCCCCCCCATCCCCTTGACCCAGGAGGGGGCATCACCACATGGACTTGCAGACCGCTCTATCAATTTGTTGACAGCTCAGTTGCACTCTGTCAGGCCTCAATGAAAGAGAGCAAAATCTATGTTGAGGTTGAGAAGAAAGAGGAGAGGATAGATGTGTGCCGGCGCTTTTGTTTCTCAAGCCCAAACTCAGAAATTAAATACCACGTTAGTTCAGTGATTGGCCAACAGGGTAATTGACTCTAATGTAGTGCATGACCTGTTTGTTTTTAGCAGTGTATTAAATGCTTTCGATTGTCTCATAACGTTCAGGCTTCTATTTGTTTGCCGTGCGTATTTTTATTTTATTTTTTTAGTTAAAGTTGTTCTCTTTGGGGGACATAACACTTAATTGAATTTATTGTGTTCATGACGCCGCCACCTCCTGTTTGTCTCTTTCCAGGTACCATTATCCCATTCCCAAGATCTTCTACGTCCAGCTCTCTGTGGGAAGTCACGAGTTTATCGGGGAGGGGCGCACTCGCCAAGCTGCCAGACACAACGCTGCCATGAAGGCCCTCCAAGCACTCCGCAATGAGCCCATCCCGGAACGACCACCGCAGGTGACCTCTCGCAAACAAGCATGCCCGCCACATGCATACGTTACTTTGATTTATTTCCTCGCATGAAACCAACATTTAAGATGAGCGGCCGCCACATTACTGTAGTCTAAAAATGAACTACTTTCCCTATTTTACAGACACGTTTTAACTTCTTAAACGGTTTACCTTTGCACTGCTCTACTCCGTGGGCAGCGTTTTTGCCTCTTTAGCGATTAATAAAATGAATACGTTACCGGCTTCCATCAGATTGAATCCAAATCCACCTCCGTGCCAATTACTCTCATGTGTAACGAATCTGGTTTTCGTTTGCAGCTGTCAGAATTAGTTGTTTTCTTCTTTTTGTCTCTCGGTGTGTCCGTACCTTTCCCTGGTTTTCCTCGAGGCGCATTTGCCAACCGTTATTGTCTCATACGGCAAATCCAATTACCCCAGATGCTCACAACTTGCTAATTGCCAGTAATTTGCTTTTGTTACGGTTTGCTTCTGTTATTTTGCCTGACCGGTTTTGTTGTTGCATCAATAAAGGAGCTTTTTTTTTTTTTTTGGCTTTGACTGAGACTTGTTGCGCAATTTGTTGCACATTGTGGTTGTGTGTGGTTGCCTCTCCCGATCGTTTGAAAAGATTTGTGGTTCGCCACAAAAAAATGTGGTTGCTCTTTGGAACTTGAATCATTTGTGAAGTCCAGTTGATTCTGATCCACTTCTCCTCACTGGAGCCCATCCCAGCTGTCTAGGGGCAGTGGCGGGGGACACCCTGAACTGGTTGCCGGCCAATCGCAGGGAACGAAAACCTCAAATGTTGAAATCTGCAGCACTGTCGTTACGACATCACGAAATGTGGGCTTGACTTTCTGTGACTTGCTGCGTTTTCTCCAGAATTTGCTGATCTTAGGAGAAGCACTAAAGTTGAATCTATTTGTAATTTGTCATCGCAAGGTTGCCGGTCTGCGTGGTCATTCCTTGTGCGGACGCAACCGATGACGCATGCGTCTATCATTATACTTATCGCAATTCTCTCAGCGGCGCAGATTTAAGCATGAATCATATCAAAGTGCTTTGAAATGGGATGTATGACTCAAACGAATCCTTATATCATCGCAAAACAGTCTGCACTCGCTGTCGTTTTTCACATCAATCAAAGGCCAGTTCATAAACGGTTCGCATCTGGTGATTTTGCCAAGTGTGATCTCCCACTAGTGACTCTGACCTGTCAAGCCATCTTCGTTCGTTCCCATGTTAAATTCCAGCACGAAAGAATTTTGTTTGGATTGAGCTTTTTGAGCAATCCAGCATTCATTCCCAGAAAAAAAAATAAACATCATGCATTTGTTGGTTTGCAATTGACGCTCAAGTGATGAACGGTTGTGTCCTTATTCGATTCCCATGGACCAACCTACCGGTAATTGTTGACCAACTCGGGTTCTTGTGACCTAATTTCTGCTGGTTAAGAGAAAAATGTTCATTGGATTGGATTGGATACAACTTTATTATTGACGCTCACAGTGTTTAATTTGTCTCGTGGGAATAAAGACTTGATAAAATGGTTCTGTAGTACGGTGCGTGCCTCACTTTCCAACAGCTTGGCTGACGTGCGCCTCCTAAATTTGTCATTTTATGACATGATTGGATACAGTTCTCAAACAGTCATGGACAATTTTTTTTTTTTAAGTGTCAGCATTTACTGGCGAATCATTTATTACATTTTCCGCCCCAAATATGAGATACGCTTATCAGTTGAAAGAAAAAAAAATAGCTCTGTATTTTTACAGCTTGAAACCATTGACAGTTTCCCGAAAAACCGCCATCCTATCTGTCCTCTGTCCTCTGTCCATGCGCTTGGTTGGCATTGTCTCGTCAATGTCGTCAACACAGACCACTCTTAAAAATGCCGTTTCCGAAACAAGTTTCTCAGATGCGCACACTATCTGACATCCTTTCTTGATCCTTTTTGTTGTTGTTAGGACCCAGAAGAAAAGGTGGAAAGTGAGGAAGGCGCTGACGCCAGCAAGTCCGAGATCAGCCTGGTCTATGAAATTGCCCTGAAGAGAAACTTGAATGTCAACTTTGAGGTGAGAAGCCTCGACAGATCGACAGATGTTCAGCCAACTGGGTTTCCAATGCCACAGAGGCCACTACTGTGAGATGTCACCTTTTGTCAGTGTCAGCAATTGTGAACCCAAAAATGACTTACTTGACTGTGAATCGTTTATGGGGTGTCGTCTAATAGAAATACTCAAATGGAGGACCCCCCCCCTCCCCCCAAAAAGAAAAAAAGACTCAGAAGTTGTTTTGGATTATCGTATTCGAATTTAAAGTGCATTTGTATTTTATTTTTGGGGGGTGGAAAATGCTCATGTTGTTAAGAATGTTGAGATTGCTGTTGACTCAGCTGATAAAATGCGTCCAGTATTAGAAGACAAATGTTTGAATTATTCTGGATCGTAAACTGGCTTAAAATGGTGTCTGAAACTTATATTCAATTCACACTCGGCCTGTTGGATCACGATCAGTCTGGGGTATAGACCTCGAGTCACCTGGCACCGGTTGCAGCCTTGATACGACCCTGAATCGGATAACGACTCAGGATAACTGACGGGCAGTCGCTATGTCTTAACGAAGCTGATTGACGAAGACCTTTCCCAAGTTTTTGTGTCCCATAGAGATTTTAAAGGGTTGCACGCCCCATTTTTTATTTTTTTTTTTCACGTTGTTGACTTTGACTGACCGTGAGTTTTGGAAAAAATCAATGATGTCCCAAAGCGACCCGCTTCGTCTGTTCTCTTTGGCTTTTCACCATATCTCGGCTGACGTCTCCAATAATCTCTCCCCTTCGTCGCCCTTTCTCCTTCTCAACACTTCAAGGTGCCAAAAACAAGGGAGGCTCAGTTTATTTTGTGTGCCCCCTCCCTTCCACCATTGAATCCTTCCTTTCCACTCCTCGGGCCATCACTCCCAAAAAAAAAAAAAAAAAACACAGAAGAATGATACTTGTGAAAGCAACGGGTTTACTGTTTCGGTGAATGCCGGTGAGAGGAAATGGAGACAAGGACGGAAGGGAGCGACACATACAATTCTCTGTCGGCGTTGTTTGCTCATGACTTTACACAATTTTGGAAAATTATCCGGAAAGCTGCCCATCCCTCCCGTCTACTCCCCCATTTATTTTATTTTTTTTTGGAAATGCGTTTGCTCATCAGGCCGTGACATAGCCGTTCTTCCTGGAACGGCTATTAATACACGAGGATGGCTAAATCTGCGTTGGTGTGATTCATGAGTTGTCACGGTGTGAAATTAGGCTACTTTCGTTTTCATCCTCCCATTTCCATGCCTCGAGTAGCAGTTTTCAGCGCAGCGTTCCCGTCTCTCCTTTTGCTGGCGCTTCCTCATTTCAGTTGCCTGATGAGCAGATCATCTTCGCTTTCTCTGCGTGTGGATTTCCTCCAACTTTCATATTGCGTTTCCTGTCCAACTTCAGATTTCTATGCTCGCTTGCCAACTCAATCGTCTTCCTTCTCACAAGATATTGATGCGTGCCATCCAGTGACGGTCGTGTTTGTCTTGGTTAGCTCCGACTTTAAATGGGCCAGGGAATGTTGCTCCACGTTGGCGTCTGTCTTTGCGCGTCGCTCGCATGACATTCATTTTCCTGTCTTGTAAAACAAAAGCCGAAGCTACTTACGGGCGTTTATCTATTTTTTTATGATTGTCTTTTCACTTCACTACCAGTTTGACGTGCTAGTTGCACTAACCACACAGCGAAACTAACTAGTCTGACTTTTCCCTCTTTGATGGCATGTTTAAATGCCTCAGCACCTTATTTTTTTCTCGACTCTTGCACTTCTGCCCATTTTCATTGCGCAGGACTTGCTGTGCTCAACACGGCTCTATTTGTTATTGGTCCTTTTCAACCGGCAAGTTTGGCAACAGGAGAGACCCTTTTTCATCAACTGTTGTCTTTTTTTTTTTTTTTTAGTAACTGATGAATGCATTCAACATGGAGTGTTTTTTTTTTTGTTGTTGTTGTTTTTTTGTTTTTTTTTGTTTTTAGTGTTCCACTCTAGCGTTTAGAAGTGTGCTTAACACATTGAGGCTGCACATTTTCTTTTTCATCTATTCACAAAACTGTCCCGGTCATTTCTCAGGTTGAACACCTCTCACAGCAGTGCCCGTGTTTTCACATCTCCGTCCTCCCCTCTCTGGGCCATGAAATTACCAATGAGTCACTGCGAGCGAGCGCCTGCTTTCCCATCCCTCCACGCCGATGAGGGTCGCGCCACCCTCCGAGCCAGTTGGCTCATTTAATCCTTCTGTCAGGCAATATCAAGCAGATGTCAGCATCAAAGAGGAACCAATCTATAAATCACAGCTTGTTTGTTGGATTGGAGGCTCCTCTTCCGAGGAGGGACACAAGAGTAGAGAGTCTGGGCCAAGAACCACCCATCGTATGAGAAGAGTCCCCTCCCCCCCTCCCCCCGAGAGCTTGTCCATCCACCGGGCATCACACAAAAGCGCCTTTCTTCATTCCGCCGGACCCCTACCTTTTCTCTTAACTTTCTATCTGCCTATCTCTCTATTTCACTTCTAGTGTACCTGAGGCCCTTGGGCAGGCCATGTTTGTGAGGAAAGTATGACTGGAACACATTTTGGCATCACTCTTTTTTCTTTCTTTTGTCTTTTTCTTTTCTTTTTTCTTTTATTCAAAATCCGAGCATTGATGATTTTTGTTTTTCCTCATTGCAAATCTAAACTCTGTTGTAATTGTTTATTTCCTTGGGTAGCTTCCCATCGTGTTCGGTGACACAAGCTGCAAGGCTGCGTGTGTTTTAAGGCAGCCGGTGATGGAAAAAGAGACGGCGCATGAGCTTGAAGCAATAAAGTGAGGAGTGAGGGAAGAGCAACGATGGGCCGAGAGCGTGATGCCATGTGTGTGCCAGTCTTCCCGACACAAGCAGGACTTGCCAACATCCTATTGCAGATTGGAAATTCACAAGTGTGACATCAAGACTAATATGCAGTGCGCGTGTGGTGCTCGAAGCAGCCCCGTTACATGTATTTCTTAAGGCGACAAGCATTTCTGCTAGCGGTGAACAAGCTATCAGCTTTTGAGCTCCAAGGCCTCCATGCAATATGCTTTTTCCACATAAAGTGTATTCATTGTACAGGAATGCTGACAGAAAAAAAAAAAAACTGACGGAGTAAGCGTTGGCCACGCACACGAGTGCTTGGCAGTCACACCGTTTCGAAGAGATGTAAGAGCTATTTTGCAAGTATAACCACGGTGAGTCAGAATTGAAGATGAAATGGAAGTTGTTGCACACTCAGCGGCGAAGGTTTTGTCCATATGCTTGAAGATACTCGGCAAACTTTGTCCGACTAACTTTTCGACACTGTGGTGTTGACCATTCCTTACGTTGTCAAGTGCAACTGGTGCGATGGCCGCCGTTAGCGTCATCTGACCTGGTGAACTGCAACAATCGGCGTGCAGTTTTTATTCAATGGGCAATAATGGGGACTTGATGCCTCAATTCCTGTAATGGTGCGGAATTGGCCTGCGCCATGTTGTTGTGTCAAGTATTTCTGGAATGCTCATGGTTCCACTTATCGGTTTTAATCAGTTCACGGGGGTTGAAATTAGCCGTTTGCAGTTTGTTTGATTGCAGCAATTTGCACTGTGAGCACCACAAATTGTGCTCTGATTATGGAGTTGTTGACGCACCAGTTAATGGACGCTGCTTAAAAGCAACAAAAGAATAGCGATTAGGTGCACTGTGCTGTTGTTGTCTTGGTGTGTCCAACTTGATTCTCCCTTTTTGTATGTTTTCACGAAATGTTTCGGAGAGCCACACCTGTCGTGTCTCTTTTTGTCTCCCTCTCTCGCTTTATCTCTCTTTCTCGCTTTCTCCCCCTCACACACACACACACACACACACACACACACTTCTCGCACAAACCCCGCTTGCGTACTTCACAGGAAGTAGATGTGATTGCAGAAGCATGACCTAACGCCAGCCGGTGTTTGTTTTAGGTCTCCCAGGTGACCAGAGGCTAGAGGAAGGAAACTGAGCCCTCATCACTAGAGACTGTCATCTAGGAGCATGTTACTCTTAATGTGTTCTTGTACGTCAGTGCCTGTGTGTGTGTGTGCCTTGTATATGAATAACATGAGTATATGGGCGGGTAGCACTTTCACCATTGAGAGCAGATGTTTTAGACCACCTGGTGTAGCGGCTTGCAGAGTGTGCTGCACACGCTCCCCAACACACATACACATTTACACACACCATGACTAAAAAGACACAAAACACGCATTCGCATGGATCTGCAGAAGCCCTTTCTGTCCGCATGCAGGCACGCAAGCCTCTCGGTTCTGTTTCGTGTATCTGTCCAGGAAAATCTGGAATGGAGTCAACATTTTCCTTTGCGGAACTCCCTCTCCACTTGTGTATATGCAATAGGTGTTGAAGGAGAGTGGACCCCCGCACATGAAAAGCTTCCTGACCCGCGTCACCGTTGGAGAATTCTCAGCTGAGGGCGAGGGCAACAGCAAAAAGCTGTCCAAGAAGCGTGCCGCTCTGTCCGTTCTGCAGGACCTCAAGAAGTTGCCCTTCATTCCGGTTGTGGAGAAACCCAAAACACACTACAAGAAACGCACCAAGACCATCCTCAAGGTACTCGAGCCAGATTTGAATCCGTTGCCTTTTGTCCTGTAGATTAGGCAGTGATTTTATTTCTTCAACTGCAGGCCTATTCTAATGAAGGATTGGACTCGGTGTAAACAGCCATGTAGTTCTCAGCCAATTCATTGAATGAAATCAATCCTCAAACAAAAAAAAAACCCAAGAAGAGATCCAGCGTGTGGTGAACTGCTTAATTTGGAGTTCAGTGGGCACCCAACATTTTACCACTTTAAGTAGGAATTGAAAATGACTTCATCCGAAATCACGACATTTTCAGATGAGCGGCATCGGGTGAAAAAGTTCATGAAATGGCACATTAATCATGAGGCTCAAAGACGCTGTCAACTGGAGCAGAAATCGTTTCAATTCTGTCTCACACAATATCAGGTTTTCAGGTCAAGTGCTGGCGTGATTCAAAACGAGGCCAACTAAAACTAAATCAAGCAAAAAAAGGCTTGATATCATTTCATTTGGAACTCGATACTCAAAATCTTGATGTTTGGAGCCCTTCTGGTGGTGTTGGTTCGTTTTAGCTTCAACACTCGACAAAATCCAAATGTTCTCAAGCAAATATTGAGCACGTTCATGAGAGCTGCTGGCATCGCTGAGTATGCCCTGCAGTTGACTGAAGATTAGTCCACCGCGTACCTTGCCTCTTGCCCAAAGTCATCATTTTTAGACTCTAAAATCCACTTTAGGATCGCTTTCGTTCCAATTCCTCACAAACTTTATTTCTCCCCCTGCAGCGAGGTACAGTCTCTTCCCATCGGCTAACAATCGCATCGTTCTTTTCTCATCCCTAATTCAGTATGAAAATGTTTGCGATGTTCATCTATCTGGATGACACCATTTTGCATAGAACCTTTAAACGCTTCTGTAAACAGCTTGACACACCGCTCGACTACTATTATCATTGGAAGCGTTCACGTTTCCCGTTGCTTGTTACCTCGTTCTCTAGACGGGACCGGACTATGGCCAGGGCATGAACCCGATCAGCCGTCTGGCCCAGATCCAGCAGGCCAAGAAGGAGAAAGAGCCTGAGTATTTGCTGCTTTCGGAGAGGGGGATGCCCCGACGCCGGGAGTTTATCATGCAGGTACGTACTGCTTTGGCATCCTGGTAAAGACCGGCACATGACAATCTGGGGTTCATTGGAATGGAGTCATCGCAACATCAAAATTGAGTTAGCAAACGTTTCGATTTTGGAAGTAACGTAAGACCCTCGAAACGTGAATGGAAATCTCATCAAATGCTGCAGACTTCGAGACATTGCGGGCACGATGATGATAATCGATGATTATTTGTCAAAGACCCGTGCAACACGCGTTTGTCTTCATAATTGCATTTATTTTTCTTGTCATCCTCTCGATGATCCTTGCTGGGTTGTTTTTTTTTTCTTTCTGTGTCTGTCAGTCACATTTTCTTTTCCCGCAGTCCCCTTCTTTCATAAGCGGAACAGAGCTTCTCTTAGCGTCAGCTAGTCATCCGTCCTCAAACCTATTCTCCATGCCTCTCGGATACGCGCATCAGGCTCTGTGAATGTCTGCGCGTTTCTTTTGTGTCGTCCGTTCACCCTTCTTAAATTTCCTCATTGTTCTCCGCCACAGGCGCAGGGAGTGAAATGAGTCTCTGCGTACTCCTCTTGAGTCGTGGTCAAACGCACGAGTTCACCTTGTCTCAAGTGCCTTTGAATCGCAGGATTGTATTTATTATTTTAAGAATTATTGTGTTTATTCTACGAGTCATTTGCCGGGCTTCTCCTCATTCTGGCTTGCTCGCGGCCCATATGATGCCTTTAAACGAGCACCTAATGAGCACATCAGAGCACTTGGAATAAGTGCGTGGAAGCCTGTCTTTGCACAGGCTCCGGCCGCCTTCATGTTATTTGTACAGCGTAATTGTCTGTTTGCATAACATAACGACGTCTGATATTCTCTTTGGAAATATCTGCTTACATTATGAGTTGACGGATTTAATGTTTCAAGGTTCGCTGAAAAACAAACTCTTCACTTTGCCTTTCTTCGCAAAGTGCAAATTGTGTGGCCAGCTCTGTCTGGGGAAAGAAACTGAAGCCTTCCTGGCTACAAGTGACTCAAAGTGTGAAAAACGGAGGGAATGTCACAAGAACCGTGCCACTTCAACGGACTTCTGCTCAAGTGGTGCCTTGCAGCTGGCCTCTTTTTAATTTATTATGAATTTGTGACTATTTTGAGTCGGCTGTGTTCTTCACGCAGGTGAAGGTAAACAACGATGTTGCCTCGGGAACAGGGCAGAACAAAAAGGTGGCTAAACGGAATGCTGCTGAGGCAATGCTGCTGCAGCTGGGATACAAAGCCTCGACAGTCTCCCAAAATCCTACAGAGGTACTTCTTTTTTTTTAAGTGGTGAAGTGTTTTGTTTTAACAAAATGTTCTACTGCATTTAGCATTGATTAGTGATGGACGACATCACCATGTGACTTACTTACAAACTCAGACCACAGTGCAGTGTTAAATATCGTGTCATGAGAGGGATCATGAATCTCCAAGTTCATTGCTGTTTTGCACACAGCAACACGCAATTTAAACCAGAATCCGTTTTTAATTCCTGGCTGTTGTTGCCATTCAATCCCTTTTCTTATTCACGTTGTACTTACAATGAGCTCCATTCCTGATCGCATCTTCTTTTCATATAGCACCTTTCAAGGTACCCAAGGTGCTCCTCCAAATCAGTCGCGTTGCTGTTTTCTCTCCGCTCATCACCATTGCGACCTCTTTTCTCATCACAGCCGCCACACCGAGCCAAAAATAGTTGGGCTCGGTGTTGTGCACACGTGTGTTTGTGACCGTGTGTGTTTGTGTATGCAGACACGCATACCACCACAGCAGCAGCACACTGAATAGGAGCCTTTGAGGGTGCTGAACATTGACGGCCCCCACCTGATTAAATAGCTGGCTTAGACGGACACTGGGCTCCTTAAGCGTTCTCGCATGTGAGCGCTCGTCTCTTTGTGGTCCAAACAGTAGGAAGGAACTTGTCTGACATGCGTGGAAAAAGCTGTCTGTTCAAGAATACATCTCTCTTACTTACCCCCCCCCCCCCCCCCTCCCCCCTTCTCCGCCTCCCTCTGCATCACCACAGATGGACAACAAAGCCTGGAGTGGACAAAAGGCATCTTTTACCGAAGCAACGAGTAACAGTGAGTATCGGCACGTCTCTCCGTCTCTCTTTCCATTTCCTTCTCCTCCCCTTTGCCCGCATCTCCATCGCCGCCTCTATCCCCAGGTGGTTTTAGTTGCCGAGATGGCCCGGCGTTTAATCTCTATGACTGGTCAATGGGCATCTGACTGTCAGTTTAATCGGCCGTGCGTCCTCGTGGGCAGCCTGCGAATTCAGGCCCATTCACTCAGACTTACAGGGCCCGCACACTGAGGCCCTCTGGGGAGTCGCCCCGCTGGCTTCCTGTGCACAAAACATCACATTTCACTCAGGATTAACGCACAAGCGCACATTCACATCATCCTCCACACTGCAGACGTATATAAAGCGCAAGATGACGCAGGCCATCGACGTGAAAATATGACGTGAAGGCGGCGGCGGGATGTCGTTGTTGCTTGCTGACGTGAAAACAGCTGCAGACAAAATAAGGTAATGACAACAAAGTGTATAACTTTGAAGTCACCTCTAGTACTGCTTAAAGTCTGCTGCCTCTCGCCATAATAGTGACTCTTCATTATCGGCTCATTTTCTTGCTTGCATCGACTTCCACGTGTCAATCTTTCTGTATTTTATTTTTTAAGAAAAATAATGAAAGAAAGATTTCTCTGTATTGTTTCCATGGGAATGTGGTGACTCGGCATGCCTTTTCGTTTGACAGTGGGAGGTACAACTCACAGTACATTAAAAGCATGACGGTGCAGTTCTGTAGAAAGCAGCGGCTCTCTGTCAGCTGGATATCCGTTACATTGGCCATTGTTTGGAATGAAAATAAAAATGTAATCACATGGCTTGTCATTAAGTCAAACATTTCCATTTTTTTTTATTTTTTTTTTTGGTGAGGGGGGGGTTACACTTTTCTTTACACTTTTCTCCATGCACAATGAAAACATTGCAAACAACATCACTTAACTTAAACGCCAGCAGCTGGAGGAATAAAACTAGCCCGTGTGATGTGGCATAGACAACAAACAGATCAGTATTTTTAAATTGGAATGCGCCGTCTGTCATCGCCCATATCCAATTGAGGACTTTGGCAGTGCTGCCAAGCCCAGACACAAATGCGCAACCGCAGTTTGAAAACAGGAATGAATGGGATGCTCGAGCTTGATGATGAGCTGTGTGCAAAACCGACTCACCACTGAGTGTTATTTGCTTTGTGTACACAATACCCGAATGACGACAGAGACACATAACCGACATTCCCGTTTGTGAATTGGCTCAATTTGTCAAGAGATAAATTATTAAAGTCACATTCATGGAGAGATGCTCGTTGCACAAAATATATCTGGTGGTTTGTGTTGGAGCCTTTGCACAAGACACTGCCTGTCCCATAACTCCAGAAGAGAGCCTGCTGCGAAATTCCCCTCGTTTGGGGATGATGGCGGCATCCGTTCCAATTCATAGTTTGCCCCTTCCTCAGTATCAGGTTTAAGTCTCTGCCAATTAGCTTGTTCTGGCCTCCCAAACTACACACGGCGCACGATGCACATGCGGCTTTCTGTAATGTCGCAGACCAAAACAAAATGACCTCGTAGACGGGACATAAGTAACACATATCGGTTGTTCATTTTCTTCCGCAAACCTGCATCGGACCAGATCGTTGAAGGGAAAATAAGCGCAGGGCTCCCGATGACGCGCAACAACTGCATTCAGCAGCATGGACGATTGTAGTTGTCAAGGAAAGACGGTGAATCCAAAGTAAGCCATGGCTTTTGTTTGACCAAACCCAACACGCACCTCGTTGTGTTGGTGTGCCTGCGCGCCTCTGTCCTTTGGCCTGCGTGAGCTGTGGGATGCTGCGCCGCTACTCGCAGTGGCTTAGAGACTGGAAGGGAGCGTGAAAAGAAAGACTAGTAAGAGGAGTGATTTTTCTCTCGTCTATTCCCATGGGTCCTGCAGCCAAGCTTTTCACTGGAGTTGCCACATTTCATTTCCTGCTGTGCATATGTGTGTGCGCGCCTGTGTGTCCGCGCATTGTGTGCATGTGTGAACTATGCGAAGGTCCCGCTCAGCCGTGGTGATTTATAGCGGCGGGCTATGGCCCTATCTGTTTTCGATCAATCTCATGCTTGGCTCTGGCTTCCCTCCAGCGCTCCCCTGGCCCGCCGGTCGCCGAACATGGGCGGGACCCCTCCGAAACTGCCTGGAAACTTGCACCGCTCTCCTTTCATTCTCTTCTTACCTCTCTCTCAGTTTTACGGCGTCTTCTGCCCATCTTCTGCTTTTTCCTCCTCTACTCCGACTTCACGCGCACAATTTCTTAAGTGCTTCGTCTTTCACCGGCAGCTTGAAATCCTCGCTCCCCATTGCACATGTCCTCACACCCACACACACACGCACCGGCAGACCAGAACTCACGCGGCTTACATTCTCTGCCCCCTCCGAGCCCCCGCATAATGCTCTCTGTCCACTGCTGATGTCATGTTGGCCAGCATCTTTCTTCTTTTTTTTTTTTTTTTTTTTTTTTTTTTTTTTTTTTTTTTTTTAGTCCCACTCCTC
>CAAKHF010012619.1:35469-50756 GCA_901007745.1 Hippocampus kuda
CCTCCTTTTTTTTTTTTTTTTTTTTTTTTTTTTTTTTTTTTTTTTAATGATGCCGCATGCACAGTTTGCTGGCAAGTTTGTGGAGATCTAAATTCAAAGAAGGGTAAAGCGGTCGAGGTTGTGTCACTACTGGCGTGGTGGAGATTGTTCTAGTCTGAGTAATAGCGCCTGGGTTTCATCGCAGCCTTCAGTGCCCACTTTGGTTGTTAGCGTTGGGCAAGAGGGTCCGGATTCCCAGAAAAGCCCCAACCGACGTGCAAGTGCGCAACTCTCTCTCTTGTCTGTGTATGCGTGACGGCCATAGAAACTCAAACAGGAAGTATGCTGTCAGTCATGCGCTCGCTCCAACACTTTCTTCCCAGCTGTCGGTCCGCACAGACACAAACAAGCACAAAGACACACACACGCACACGAACACAGCTGGACTTCCTGTCTCTGGTGACCTTGGCCGCATTTAGGAGGCTCCGCGTGGTTTTCACATCCACTCCTCCACACGCAGCTCCTCTCCCATCCCAAAAACGAGCTCCTTCACTTTTATCATCTTTAGCCGCCTCCTTCCCGCCGTTGGTCTTTCACGCCTCGTGTTCTTTCGGTCTCGCTTTTCATCTTAGCCACAAAGTGACAAAAGTAGCCCGGCCCTTTGGCTCAGTCCACCTGTTGCAGCCATTTCAGGTTAATGATGTCAGAAGCGCCACGGGCCGCCAAGATAAACACGGGAGATTTACCTAAGCGAGCTGAATCAAAAGAGTCTCAAAAGTCCCGTCTTGCTCATCTGGATGGAACCGTGTCCTGTGAAAAGGAAGCAGGTCAGACAAAACAGATGCCTTGGCCTGTTAAACGCAAATCACACGGGCCATTTCTTTGGGCCACCGAAAACTACTTGCGGAAAACCAAAACGCAAAACCCGCTTCATAATTTGCCAATTAGCGTTTCGACAGACGTGGCTTGCGCCTCCCCTGTTGGTTGACTCGGTTCACTAATCACAGTGCACGGATTCCCGAACAAACGGATTATATGTTTTCAAATCATCGGTCAGGATATACTCATCGTATGTTTAGCATCGTTTCATTTCAAGGCCCAAATCAGCCAGACAAAACGCTCTGCTTCCAAAGTGCTCCTGGAAGCTTCCGATCTCAGTGAAGTTTCATGAAACAAATGGCATCCCGTTTCTTCTCCCGTTAGGTTCAAAGTGATACGTGCTTCCAGACTGCCGACTGTGCTTCGGCGCTGTTGTGTTGATGTTGGTTTCTGCGTCAGTGTTTGCCTTTCCGCGCGAGAAAGAAGCTGCGCTTCTATCCCAGCGGATGCATTGGCGGAGCTCAGAACTGCCAAACCGCACAAAGTGATGGAATGACACTTTGGAAGCCAAACGACACAGACAAACAATGACACACATATTTGCGCGAATGAAGTTGTGTGGCTGTTATTTTAGTGGTAAATGTATGAAATGTCACCTCCTGATCAAAGACGGACGGGGTGTTCCTTCACTTTCCTCTGCAATTTTGTTGATGCCGACAGACACAGGCAAAAAAAAAAAAAAGAGCAATGTAGTTCACAAATATCATTCAGATTCTCAAGCTTCATCATGAAACAACATGACAATAGACAAGTTAACATCCTTCTCAACCCTCTCAGCCCAGAAAGGTCTCCTCCACCTCAGTCCTGATGTCTACCAGGAGATGGAAGCCAGTAGAAAGCAGGGAGGCGCTTCCCCGGGCCCCAACGGCAGCAGCGGCGGCCCCCTGAACTACATGGCCTCCAAAGACACGGGTCCCTGCGCCACCCCGCTCCCCGCAGGCCACGCTCCATACTTCAGCGCTGCGTCTCCCGCTCCAGGCCCGACAGCCACCATGGCCCGGGAGCTGCTGCTAAACGGCCAGTCGTCCCCCGTGGCAGACTCGGCGCTGCCAGGAAAGGCGAAGAGTCCCCCCTTGGCCTGCGGCGTCTCGGTGCAACCTGCTCAGCAGCTGGAGTACCTGGCTCGCATCCAGGGCTTCCAGGTAAGCTTCGAAACAACCGCGCTGAAAACGCCACAAAGATATGTCGAGTGGCCACGCGAGTCCGAGCCAAAAATATCCATGATGCTCCGCCGGCGTTGTGGTCTTGACCAACCCGTGTACTTATAACAAAGACAACTTGTACGCATCATTCAAAGCCTGCTTTTTAAATCCTAGGCGCATTCCCTTTTTTTGAAAATATGTGCACCTGGTCTCACTTTTGTGTGTGCATTGTGCTAAAAAGGACACGCAGTACTGGAGGGCACGCAAGTTTGTGCGGGACTGCCGTGTCAACTCACTCAGCCATCACCTTATCTGATTTCTGTTTCTCACCGTGGACTTTATTGGCAAGCTATAGATTTCGAGAAGTCAAGCTCAAAGGCGCTTCATGACTGAGCAGGAGAAATACACGCACACGCTCCAAACATGTACATTCAGTTTTTCAGCTGCAGATGCTTTTTATCAGTTTGCCCAAAAAAACAAAAAAAAAACAAGTAAAAACATTTTCTCTTAACCTGCTGAGGGTTCTTTTGTTATGTGCTTTTGTTATTGCTCTGAGCCTTCCTCTTTGTGTGTGTGTGTGTGTGTGTGTGTGTGTGTGTGTGTGTGTGTGTGTGTGTGTGTGTGTGTGTGTGTGTGCGTGTGTGTGTGTGTGTGTGTGTGTAACCTGAGAGAGCTGTACAGCCTGGCAAAGCCCAAACACACGAGCACGTAGGCGCAAAAACACACACATGCGCACAGCAGGTTCTGTTTAGTGAAATTGAAGAGTCGGGACAAGCCCGGGGGTACGCTTGTGTGTGTAGGCGTGTGCGTTACGTTTGAGCCTGTCTTGTGCTCTGAACGTACAAGCCGGAATCTGCATTCTTGACGTAGGACTCGAATATTTCTCTGCGAATCCCGCATTGCATTAATGTGAGGTAATAAACACATCAGAATATGAGCATATTTCGGAGCCAGGCTCTAATTGAAACATGCAGGCAGCACTGCGTAGGTTTCATTCAGAGGATGTTTCATGTCATGGATTGTAATGAACCCAAATCTGAATTACTTCTTGGTTTGAGGCATTTGTACGGTATTTGTGTGTTCCTGTGGTCGAAGCACACCAATGTAGCCCAAAAATGCACTTATGTGGCTTTTTCCAAGATGCAGACGTCACACAAGCACATGGCATCAAGCAACAAATGCCGACGTGTTTTTGCGTCGTGTGAGGATAACATCCTGCTCTGATTGTAATGCAATTAGGTTATACAAGTGAGCGGATTACGGTGACCACTCAAGAATGAAATGAAACCAACTTGAAAGCGAGTGCAGTGAACGAGCCAGTGTGTGTTTCGCTCATCCAGCTCCAAAGACAAAAGCAAGGCTGTGTACCTGCTAGGACCGACTTTTGATTTCAGCCTCCGATAGAAGCTCAGAAGTGGATGAGCAGCAGCGTGGTGTTGTACTTGCGCCAGTTTCGAGCAAGGATGCTGGCACTTGATCTGGTGTGTGTGTGTGTGTGTGTGTATTTCCTATTAATTTGGTTGTCGTGGTGTTATGTATGTGTGCTGGCAGTAAGACAGAAACAAAGAAACAAGTGGTAATAGACACCATCGGGACCAAGGAAGAAGTACTAAGAGTCACATTCTGCCGATATCTCATTGCTTCCTTCTTTTATTATTTTTTTTTTTGCTTACCTCTGTCACCATGACAGTTTAATTGTCCCATCTTGCCGCTAGCTGCGTCGTTTGACTACGCTGAAGTCTTGGACCGCACCATTGCCGCCACCGGCTGCTCACTGACGCTGCCATAATATGACTTCATAGGGCCATCACCAACTGTAACCACTTCGCTTTATGAACCCGTACCTCATTTTGAAATAGGCCATATATTCATAATGGAAAAGTCATGTATCATTATTTTCCATTGAATTGCAATGAAGCCATAATGGTCTAATTGCTAATGCTATATGATAATATGATACTAAATGATACTATATGATAATGCTA
The DNA here is from genome assembly GCA_901007745.1 of Hippocampus kuda. NCBI lineage: Eukaryota > Metazoa > Chordata > Actinopteri > Syngnathiformes > Syngnathidae > Hippocampus > Hippocampus kuda. The sequence goes on from CAAKHF010012619.1 coordinate 39,455, forward strand.
TATGAACTTCCCGTTGACATTTATAGTTAAAATAGGCATAAGAATGTCTGTATTGTCACTTCTGTTGTAGCTGTTAAAATAATGCTCGGTTTTTGATACAAGTGACGCTCCCGGTTAGCGTCCGCACGGATCACATCATGTCTCCATCAGCAATGATACGGCCCAGATAGCGATCGGTTCTGGTGTCGGAGCCATCAGAGGCCAATTGACTGGGCGGTGTGGGAGGACGGTGCTTTTTGCAGTGCTGCACGTTGACGGAAAAGCACGTCTGAATAAAAAGACATCCTCGGGCGGGTGGCTCGGCCGATAGTTTCAGCGTGCTTTGAGGATTTCTCACACTCTTGCCTTATTTGTTCTTCGGCCCCTTTCCTTCCTTCTTTGGCCGTGTTGAGAAACCACTTCAAATGGTGCCGACCTCTTCTTCTGCCCGCTTGGCACTCAAATCATTTTCCCCCCTCCTCCTCTTTTAGTCCTCTTCTTCCCGATCTCCAAGGCTGCCTCTGATTTCGCTGTATCCACATCAAACGACCGATCTTGTCCAAAGACTCAAGAACAGCACCCTTCTTGTCATCACCTCACTCCCGGTCTCTCTATTTACTTTGGAAATTGTTTTAGAAAATACATTTTGGGAAGAAGGCTTATCCCGAGCCCATTAGTAGGTGATGGCTTCCAGCTGCGCAATGCAGCATATTTCTGCGAATAGCAATCTTCGAAAACAACTTTTGTCTGTGATATAAATCAGACAGTTAATGCACTGTTGGCTGAGTGTGCAGTCGTGCTGCCTCCACGGTGGCCGTGTGCGTGTGCGTTTGTGTTTGCGTGCGTGTGCGTGCGTGTGTGTGTGTGTGTGTGTGTGTGTGTGTGTGTGTGTGTGTGTGTGTGTGTGGAAAACCTGAATGATGATGTTTTTACACCACAATCAAGCCCATTTGCAAACATTTAAATCAAAACCTCCCAAACACCAGGACAGCACTTTGCGGACGCTTCATAACGCAGCGTCATTTTTGTGTCGCCTTTGTTCAAGTTTCCAAATTCATTTTCAACTGGTTACTTTGCTTTGAATCCTGTTGATTCCCCCCCCCCCCTTTTGTTTTTCATGATCTGCACTCACTGACTACGGGCTCTCTTCTGGCTTGCATTCTTTCGCTCGAATTAATTTTTTTGAACGTTTCCTCCAAGCGCTTTCATGATAATTGAATGATTGAACGAAAAATAACGGTCGTCTCTGCCCAATCTATCTGGACTTAGAACAAGGCCGGCCGGCCATAAAAGAAGGCAAAGTTATGATTAATGGCTTTAATCTTTTGTTTTCTTTTCCTGCTCACAAAACCTCGTGTTCCGACAAGAACGGATTAGTGCGGTGTCGCGCATGACTACGTGTTCCAAACTCACAAAAAAAAAAAAACCACAAAAAACACTTCTATCAAAGCCATCGTGACGTTACTAGGCAACCGGTGGAAACTCGAGTAGATAAAAGATCGAAATTGTAAATTAGGGAGATTCAGAGGCGTGCTGATGGACTCTTAAAAACAGCGTGCGCAGAGTAACACAATTGCTTTTTAGTTAGCACGACCGAGCACAAGCTTTAAATCACAAAGGCTCGCTTTCCTCGTTGGTCCTTATTGGTTTGTTTTTTTAGTTTGTTTGATTCCAAAGAACACGACACTATCCTCCCCCCCACGCCCCTTGTTTAATTGCTGTATCCAATATGTCAGAAAACAGATGCCCAGAATGAACATAAAAAAACTACAAAAGAGTTCACAATGGGCAGTGACCACAACAATAAAAGATCCAGTAAAACGTAACTTTTAGTTGGCCTGGGCTGGCTGAAAATGATATTTGTGTCACTTTGAACCATGAGGGGAAATGCGCCCTCGGTCATGCTATTCACCGCAAAGTGGAGGTGAGGTGACCCGCACATTTGGTCTTCCTCCAGCTCACGCAGACCTACGTGGTTGGTCGTCACAGGCTGACTGCCATCAGCCTGACGTCAGCGCACCTCATTGGCAGGCTGGTCCGCGTCCATCTTGGAGCGCCGCCACCTCCGCCATCATTCGGCACCGCTCTGCGTGTTGAAACTCTTAATGGAATCACAAATTGGCACGCCGCGGTTTTGATTTGGCGCAGTCAACAACCACCCAACCGCCCGTTAGCGGTGCCAGCCAGTGGAATATCTTTGCTGTGAACAGAATCTGCCACTGAATGCAGACCGGTGCGAGAAAACGAGCACACTGGCGCGGTCTTATATTCAGCGGCCGCTGTTGTTCATCTTCCGTCCATCCATTTTCGATTGCACTTACCCGTACGAGGGTCGCGGGTCAACTGGCGCATGAGAGACGGTTTACAACCTGGACTGGTGGTCAGTGCGTCACATTAAAACAACCATTCGTGCTCTCATTCACTCCTGTGAACCCTTTTAGGGTCTTCCGTGAAAACGCGGGGAGAACATACCGGTAGTACCCACTCCTGCGCGAAACTGGAAGGCCGGCATCCATTTTTGAACCGTAGCCCGCAAACGCTGAGGCAGATGTGCAGCGGCTGTTAATCTCTCGCAGTTAGATCAAACCGGACATAGCGATATCTGTCCAACATAAGTTTGGTTTTACAGGAAATTCATCCGTGGTAATAATAAGGGTTACTTTTTACAATTTGTGGATTGAACACTTTCACCTGCGGCATTGCTTTACAATGTACGCACTTATTCCAGTTGCCTACCCTCATCGGTTCTGGAAATCTTACGTGACTGCACTTTGTCTCATTTAATTGAGACACCCCCCCCCCCCCAAGTACCAGCTGTGTTTACCCTCAAACTGCTACCATTAGGCATAGTGAAAGGTATATTAACAGTGCGCTTAAAACACTCTTGACCCCCGAGGTCTCCTCTGAAGTGGCTCGGCGAGGACCTCTAATTGCTTCTCACCAACAATGACAGCATTCCTCCAGCGAAAGGGCTCGTTTATTCTTGGATAGTCCAAAGAAATGTCTTTTTTTTTTTAATCACGATTTTTTTAATCATGTTCTCTTGCCCGGTTTGCCGCAGCTGCTTTTGTAGCCATTAATCTTACACGCACCTGATGAATGGACTCGGGTCTCCCCATCGGTGCCATGAATACAGTGTCGAGTTTTTGCATGCCACACGGGCACTGTCATTGCATTTCATTTCCTGCATGCTCTTCAGAGGAAGAGGCGCCTTTGAGGTGGAGCCAGCTTTTGAGGCCAAATGTCAGAGGTCGTTCCACATTAGTGCTGCCGATCAATCGCGGGCCTTGCGTAACTCTCCTCCTCCTTTTGTCTGGAAAGGAAGTGGATTAGCGAGTGGGACCTGGGATGATTAGTTAGGCCTGTTTAAAATGCATGCGCTCACAGATGCCTCCGAACATGCACTCCAACGCAGAATGGACTAGGTTGTTGTCGGCGCTCGTTAGTTCCGTTTCAACCGAATCATTGGGAAAAAAAAGGGCGATGCCGTGGTCCCTCATCCTGACATATGCGATGCGGGCCTTGAAGTCATCGGGCACTTCAAACTATGCCCGTCAGCAAGCCACCGTAGAAGAAAGACCTCCAGGTGATGATTGGTGACCTGCCAAATCTTGCCGTTTTCTAACCCAGAATTTGGCTGATCGCTGGACACATGTGATGTTTATTTATACAGTCAAAGATCACATAGTGTTGGCACTACGGACCCACAACAGCAATGTTCCCAGATTAAATCCACTCTAACGAGCCAAATAGTGTTGACAAAAATCAGAGGAAACGGAAAGCTTGACTGCTTAATGATTTGTGAAGGGTGGGCAAAAAAAAAAAAAACAGATGATGATGATGATGATGATAAGGTTAATCAATTCAGTGAAATAAACTGAAAGATTTTTTGGTTTTCATTCGTGGAACTGTGAAGAGTGTCTTCACATGTGGTGTGCCCTCAACATTTTTCCTTCTCTTTTGGTTTTCTCCCTGCAGTGCTCTCTCTCTCACCTACTCCTTGTCTTCAAAAATGACACCTCAGTCCATTTTTTATTTTCTTATAGTATAATTTTTTTTCTCGCATTTTCCAAGCAAGATGTTTATCCAGAGCTGAACATCTGAAATTGTTTTCAAATGCCGTACCAGATAGTCTGTCAATATTTAAGTCTCTGTTATCTCTTGATTCCGCTCCTCCAGAAGCCGCTACAATTTATAAAATATGAAACCATCAGAGGACTTATTTCCTACAGCCCGTTTTTACAGTATTGATGGCTTGATTGCTCAACAGATAGCATTCCACAGTTTAGCACCCTTGGCCCATCTCCTCCTCAGCGCTACGTGTGTCCGCCCAGTCGTGCATGCAGGTCTAGCTGCTGCGGCTTGTGTCATGTTCTGCGCATTAAAAAGTGTTTCCCATCTCACCTCAAGTATTTATTTCTTCATGTTCTCTTGAGCCCACGTGTCTTCTTGGACAAAGGACGATGTATCAATCGGGGTGCACATTTTTTCCATTTCCGCTCCCTCAACTCAATCGCACAAAAAAGTCCACTGGAAGACGTCAGCCACAGATCATGTACTGCACACTCACGCATACGGGGGAGGGGGGTGTAAATGACGGACAATTCTTGACTGAAGGCGGTAATATATTTTAATTCCCAAGCCAATGAAAATATAAATAAATATGCTCACACCGCATATAAATCTTTTTTTTTTTTTTTTCGCCCCAGATGTGTTCCATATTAATGTACAAGTGTCATTAATGTAGATGTGGAGCCGGTTCATCTGTTCACTGCGCACAATCCTAAAAATCTGAAACAACCACCCGCATACACACTCTTAACATGCGTCGCCACCTCTGTATGGCTGTGGGTGCGTTCGGCATGCAAGAGTGCATTGCAAGCATGTTTTCCCACCAAACACGGCGACCGCTTCATCCTTTTTGTCTTTGAACTGTTCCAGGTGCAGTACAGTGATGCGCAGGGCAGCAAGGACTTTGTGACCTATCTGACCCTCTCTCCTGTGCAAATGACTTTCCACGGCACCGGGAGCACCCTCCAAGCTAGCCATGACCAGGTATATTTAACTCATACCTAAGGAAGTAACCCTTGCTCATAAAAAGTTCATCAAACAACGGCAAAACACAACTTACTTTGAGGGCAACATTGTCGCTTCGCCATTGCAAAGTCATTTGTTTTCGTTGCCCAGCAGTCCGATTTGCGGCTGCACAATTAAGAGACAAAATCAAATTGTCATTTACCATTGCTTACAAAACTCTGATATGCACATGCAATCAGGAAAATGAATTATTTTTACACTGATTAGCCACAACTTTATGAGCACCTGCACACACAGACCATTTGGATATTATATATAGTTGTAATTTGCAAACCTAGTTTGCATTGAGATTTAGTCGCTGAGACTTTAATTTTGTCGGGGAGGGTGGGGCTGTCAAGAGCATCTTGTCGTCACTTGTCGTGCGCCCTCAACTTTTTCCCTCCTTTTTAGGTAGTCTCACTGCAACACTCTCTCGCCTACTCCTTGTCTGGAAAAATGACACCCTTTGTCTTGTGTTGCCCAAGCAGAAAACTACTTGCTTACATTCGATCATCTAAACATAGGACGGCCCTTTGTTCGGCAGTCTTCAAAGCTTTCATAAAGGGCCGGCCCTGTTCTTGAATGGGCCAGTTGACATGGGGGGCTAGTGCCGCCGCCACGAAGGGAGAGCCGAGCCAATATAGGCCATGCAGGTCTGCGTCCTCTGGACCTGTTGTTGCCGGGAGCACTGGGGCATGACCGACTGTTGGCGCAGGCCTTTTCTTTGCCTCTTCCCTGTACAGTGAAGAGTGTGGCCACAAAGGGAGGACCCAACAATGAGGTTGTCGGCATCAGCAGACCCAAACATTGACACTTGAACAAAGTAGGCCGAGAGGCGTCAAAGAGTCGGCGGTCACTTTATCAAGATGGCCGCGTCGCCGGAGACACCAAGCCGTTGAGCTAAGCCTTTAAATCTCAAGCCACAAGTGCGCGCTGATCAGCGCATTTACATGTGTTTTCCCAGGGAGAGAGTTGTTTTAGAAATGCACGCAGCCGATGACTGTTTATCAGCCTGCCTGTGGAACATGTGCATGTAATAAGGGCTGGCGGTAACGAACAGATCCTGACAGACCGCAAACGTTTAACAATGGATTGAGAAAACATGCTTCCACAAATGTCACCGTGTCATCAAAGCCTCGCATGCATGTGCTACTTTGGCGTGAGCGTAAGTCATCATTTAATGGCTGATTGAGAAACTTGATTTTCAACCCCAATGCCAATTTGTCCGGGGACCAGTGGAGATACCTGTTTGAAAGTAACTTTTGTTCCCCTTAACTCATTCAGTACCAGCCAATTCTAGACCAAGTCTGAAAAGACGTTTAAAAACGTCTTTGGGAGTGAATGAGTTAAATATGTGGAGGGTGACATCGACCCCATTGTCCGGATACAATCAAATATCAAAAAAAAAATGTTTTGGTGGTAGCGCAAGCTTTAATCTGGCCGGTGTTGCGTGAATGCACATCGATCTGTCTGGCTTGCCAATTAATTGTTTCCACGTGTTTCCTGTGCCACATGTTGTCCTTGGCTTGCACTCTTCTTCCTCACATCACAAATGCACGTTTTGCACTTTTGCCTGCGTGATTACAGATTGTAAATTTGATTGAGCTTGGCCTCTATGAGATAAATCGAGTAATGTGTGTCTTGGGTGCCGTTATCTCAGACAAGTCATGCTGGCATCGTTTGGGTTTTTTTTAATATATATACTGAATATGAATAACACCCCCACTAGCCAATGTACAGACAAAATGCATGCTTCTCATTTGAGTTTTTAAAAGAATCCAAAAGTCTCGTTCAATCGTAAGTCGTGGCTTTGTGGCAACAGTTAGTGGAAGCCTGTTTGAATGATTTTGGTGTGGAAGAACTTGAGGGCTTCTACCCCGACCAGATGAATAAACAAATGAATAAATGAATGACCCTCACAAAAGCTTATATGGATGACTCGGCGACCAGCTCCATATTTTATCCAGTTTTCTATCCCTGTAGACATAATGGCCTGAGCGCTTTATCCTACGTAAAAGATGCGCACATGGATATTGAGCCGTTATTGATGGCATCCGGAGTGCTTTCTGTCAGGATTTAGAATTATTCCAGGAGAAAAACAAGTCTTGTACAAGACATTTATCCGTGATTGCGAAAACTGTGGCCGTGCCTTTTGATTGATAGCAGATATGTCATTTTTACAATGCGGCTATTTATCTACCACAGACAAGCCGAAGACAGCGCCGCGCTTGAATGTCGTGATTCCTTTTTGCAGACATTCTTGAAGGCATAGTATTTGTTGAGTCAAATTCGAGAGAGTTGCATCGCTGAAGTCTTCCTGACCTGGTATGCCATCGGCTCAATACCATCTGCCAAACACATGTGAGCCTCGAAGGAATCTCCACACTGGCGGAGGCTCGCTTAAAGCCAAGGACTGTCAACCCACTTGTAATTCGGCCTGCCCGTGCATTTTAATGACATTGGTGTCTTGACTTATGAGTGTCCTGATTTCAAAGTTTTTCAAGTTAAGAGCCTGCGGCACCCAAGCCTCACCTACTCGGGCTTCGAAGCGATGCTCTGTAGGCATGGGTAATCGATCTTCTGCTATTACACAAGTTTGGTTATTCTTAGTTTGATTGCTCATTCCTGGAGCAAGACGGAGGGATAGTGTTGTCTTCTTTTCCTTAGCTACAATAAATAATTGATATAAGCTTGAACATTATAATTGTGATCGCAGGACATTTCTTTTTCTGTAAATTAAAAACATTGTTGATATATTTACGTCATCTTTTATCACGTTTTTATATATTCTTATCAGAGGTGATGCTGGGTAGATTTGCGCCCTGGGCGAACCGTCGCTTGTCGTCTAGATGTTGATCATACCACCGATCACATTGGTAGAGCCCATGGACGAGCAGTCATATCTTGATGTCATTTTTAACTTCTCCCCCCACCCCCCCCCTAATATTTAACAAGGCTCATTTCTGTGTTTGTTCTCCAGAGCTGAAGTAAGTCTCTGGCAGTCAGTCTGTGGCGGCAGTGGGACACCAGGGGGGCTGAGGCCCACTGGGCTGTATGTGAGGTGTCGCTGATGCAACATGAGCGGCCTGCAATCGAAAATGACAGGGGTGACTGTTGTCTCCCACCAGCCTCTCTCCCTCGATGTATTTGTGTGTACGGGCTTCTCATTGCGTGCAATAATGTCCTCAGCTGAGCCGCCGCCATCCCCGGGGTCCTGTCTCCCAAATTGTCAGCTGCGGCTGATCAAATTTTCTGCAACATGAGCAAATCTAGTTGATTTCATTTGACACGTTGAACATAGGGGGGGTGAGGGGGGGGGATGCTGTTATGCATTCATGTAATGGGGTATTTACTTGGTTTACCCATGCCCCCCGAAATGTTCTTTTCACGTGGAATCGGAGGCGTACCGGCACCTTTTTTTTCTCCACTTAAAGCGCTGCCTGTAGGTGTTGGCAGCATTTGTTGTAAAGTGAACTCAACGAATGCGGCTGTGACAAAATTCCTTGCTGCGATCGATTGTCACAACTAGTCATGAATAAGACAAGTTTGTCGGGCAGTTAGTGACTATTCTAGTTATTTGGCATGTTAAGGTGGGTCAAGCGATGATGCCGAAGTGAGGATTGAGTCGTGTAAAGGTGTGTGGTTGCAGCCGGATTAGCCATGGGACCGATGTCTTGGCGTGATGACTGCTGCCACGGTCTTCTCACATCCCCCGTGGAGCACGCGAGAACAGCAGGTGAGCTGGTGTTTGATGTCCTTCCTTCGGAGCGCAGACGTTACCCCAGGCTGGGCTCCTCTCAGGGGGTCCCGCTGATGCGTTACCCAACCAGGCAGGCAGCTGTCGGACAGCCTCTCCTCCCTGCTTCTCTGTCTACGCTTTATATGCCCAAACACTGCACCTGGATGGATCCTAAATCACTACATGTGTTGAAAGAGCATTCTGCATTGACCGTTCCTGCAAATTGGGAACATGCTTTCCTTCCTAAGTCCTTCCTAAGTTTGGCAATGTGTTTTCGGAGGGGAGTCACCAATGATCCAAGTAAAATGTTTTCAAACATTTTTTCAATAGTGTTGAGGAGGGAAGTTCGATACCACTTTTTGTCAGACTGATACCTCGAACGGCCTGATTTCGGAAGCTTAGCCATCGAACTAATCCGATTTACAATGTTGTTCTAGAACAAAGGGAAAATAGCATTCTTGCGGTGTGTTGTGGTGCCTTTGCTCAACATTTTCACAGTGTCGACTGTGGCTTTGACACTGCGGTGACAGAACAATTGTCGGAATGTTTTGTTAATTTGGAATCAAATTCAGCCCGTCTGGGTGTCTTCTGCGTCGACCTCGTCAAAAACAACGGGCGCCATCAGGATGGCTGCTTGTGCGGACACAAAACTGCACTGCAAAACCGCTAAGCTGATTCCGGTCAGGGAGGTAACCTATCAGACTTACCGCGCCAACTTTTACTTCAGAATTATGGAATGTTTTGCACAAAACCTGTTTTTTTGTTATTTCCAAATGTCCTGCCGTAATGCATGGTCGACTTTAAATTTAATGAAGGCGCTCCCAGATTGGAGGAGGTGGCAGCTCCCATCCTTCATCGTAATTAGCTCGCACCACGCGGGCCCTGAGTGAGAGCTACGCCTCCCGTGCACGCCCTTAAAGAAGCTAGTTACCTCTCCTCCCTCGACTTAGGGAACTAAGTCAAGCATGCCCTGCACCATCCATCACTCACATGCGTCTGCACACATGCCCTCTTCAGGAAACACCCTTCAGACCAGAAGATTAGGGAGCGGATAGGAGCAGTGAAAGAATGATGGAGGAGTAAGGAGATGGGTTACCCGTCCAGAAAGGGGAGCCAAAAGGGAGAGGGGGAACCTAAAAAAAAAGTGAAGAGAAATTGATTGAGTGAGGATGCGAGAGATTGATTGAGACAGCGGATGATAAAATGGGAGATTCAAGTGAGTCTTTTTTTTCCCCAGTGGGAGAAGAGAATAAACATGAACTTGCCCATTAGGAGACTCGTTGATAGCTCCCAGTGGCCCTTTGGAAGGATTAGCATGTCGATTAAGTGTTGACATCGTGGGGAAGTGAATCAACACACATGACACACTTGAGTTCCATTGAGCCGGAGAGGCTGTGAAACCCAAACTTGGATCGTATACATTTTCCTTTCTCCATTGATCTGTTTCATCATTTATGGAGAGCATTGCTACGTGGCTTTGCGACAAGCTGGCGTGTTATGAAGATGATATCATGTTTAGGATTTTGTACGCCTTTCTTAAAAATTTTCTTGAGAGCGTTTAACAATTGGCAGTCTGCCACGTATTAGCGATGGCCATAATTGTTGACTCACTGACTGCTCGGCATTCTGTCGGTTGACTGAAAATAGAAAATAGGACGGTATCCCCCCATTGTCCGAGTCGCTTATCCTCCTGATAGGTAATACCCGCATCTCCCGTCAATCATGACAACTTCTGATGAAAATAATGGTTTTCCTTGTGTCTTACCAGGGGTGTGACTTGTGTTTCCTTGCATTTCTGCAAATGGTATGTTTGGAGGACAGCAAGTGGTGATACTTGGATTCGCATCTGACCATGCAAGTTGATTGTTTGCCCTCCCTGTTGGCTTTGTACCAGGCACACCTCGGTGACGGCGTAAAGGTAACAAAAGTGTTACATTCATTATCACCTCGGTGCCAAGAAGAGCAAGATGTTTGGGCAGCAGCCCTCGCAACCATCGGCCGCGATTTACTCGATGTGTGATTTCCCACGCACACGACTGTAACACGGAGCTTTCTTCAGCCGTCGCGCCTCTGTTTAATCGTCACCCCGGTGAGAGGCTGAAGCCAGCCAGCCGTTTGACGGCCAACTTACCTGCCTCTCTTTGTAGCGTCTTTGCCTCATTAGACTAATGTCATTTGACACCGAGTGATAGCGGGACTCGCTGAAAAGGTCTCGGAGATAAGGGGCCGGCTATGTAATCTTTGCTTTGCGATCTTGCAGTGACAACGTGTGATGTTTGTCACCTGTGGAGAAAACACCTTTTCTCCCACCGATGCATTAAGCGTTTTGCTCTGCAAATGTCAATGCTTCGGCTTTGATTTGGCATTAGGTAGGCTGTGATTCCAATTCATCCCTCTCAATATACAAACGTGACCTACCCATTAGGGGTAAGTAAAATACAGACGGACCATAATACACGTAATACAGTGCATCCTTACACTGCAATAACATGAATTGACCCGACCCCC
>CAAKHF010012619.1:58940-69601 GCA_901007745.1 Hippocampus kuda
CACTCAACTCCCTGTCCCCCCCCCCCCCCCCCCCCATTTACTTGAATGCACCTGCAGCGCTGTTTCATCAACCCCGAGATGACTCTCGATGTCACTGATGTCTGGAGTCACTTCCAAGCACTGAGAGTCGGCGGCCTGTGAGAGCAGCGCCATCACGCTCCCTCGTGTATTATGATTCGCATGATGGGAGCCTTTCACTGACAGTCTTGGCCTGGATCAAAAGTCAGGGATGGGTTTTATGAGACCCAATCCTTGTGGATTTGGTGCTCATTATCAAAGGCTGGGTCAGTGGATGAAACCTCTGACTGGTGTCTGCAAGTAGATAAAAGTGGCAGCAGACTCGTAACTGGAAGGCAACTGCAGGCCAGAAAAATAGAATAGGAAGATGGTGGGTCTCAGAAGCTAAATTTCCACCAACCGCTGCAATTCGGTCCTATACACGTTGCGTTGTCCCCGCAGGCTCCCATTTTTCAGCACCCATTGACTGGAATGACTCTAGTTCTGTCTATTGATAAGCCAGGAGTGAATGTTCTATTTGTGTGTTGACCCAGGAAATGAAGAATGCAATTTGAATAAAACAAAGCGACATCTGGTGCGGCGGAAAATACACAGCGGAATTCGAAAGCCATTTGTGTTTGTTGTTCACACTACTGTCCCATTTGTCTTTATTATTTTCTTACCTGTTTACTCCCATCGCCATCCAACCTTAAATCCTTGCGGTGGTAGCACATGCTTGTTCAGGGTTTCCATTCCCAACACACGGCAGACGAGCAAATTGATCTGTACTTCTTTTTGGAAATGTTGCTTTTGAGGTCCAGAGAGGCTTGGAATGGATATGAAAGAATTGCACATTCTTTTTATTTTCTAAAATATTTGCAATCCAAGATATTTTTTTTTTCTCCGCTGTCTTCCCATCTCCTCGGCCGGCCATATTTCTCCTCATGCTTGACTAGAACCCAGCGGTCCTGTGGCGAGAACTGACACGGGAGTCCGATTTGTCTGGGTCAATGTGATCTAACAATCCATTAGATCCGTCGAGCCGATGCATCGGACTCCTGGGAGACTGGGCTTTTGTTTGGCTAAGCCGTTGATGGAATCAAAGCCTCTGTTGGGGAAGCCATTAACAGAGCAGCAGGCCCAGAAAAATGAGCCGCTCTTGTCACTCCGCATCAGAAACTCGGCTATAGTTGCAGATCGTCCGTCCTCAGACGGCGGCGGTCCGTTTGACCGCTTGCTTGTCCGAGCCTTTGAACTACGAGAAGTGAAATAGATGAATGAGCCAATGTGTGAGGTGGGCACGGACGGGGTGAGTGCCGGTTTGTTATCTGAAGTTGGAGTGTGGAAGGAGAGTGAGGCTGAAGAGGGACTTAATAGGGCTCACTTTGGTTTTGTGCAAGTTGTCCCATCAAGCACATCCAATCATGAACATTTTTTTTTTTCTCCCTCTGGTTGTCTGAGCAAAAACGCCGTATGCAATGCAATTGACCATCAAGCATGCGTGCACTTTCTTGGCAAGGGTTTTTTTTGGTCGTTTGTTTTTGTATATTATATCTTAATGTGTTCATTGTCCTTGTAGATCTCCACTAAAGGGGATCATTGGCTTCCATTCCCAAAGATAGGCCCAGTGTTTGTCCCGGGCTCTGTTGAGCTTCTAGGCCATAGGCTGACTGCCTTGGCCCTTATGCCTGCCTGTCGTATATCAGCAGCTCTGCCACCGTCAGACCTCTGATTTATGGCTGTTTATCTCCACACACCCCCACACAGCCCAAAACAGATGGGCCGCAGCTATTTACCCAAGGAGAAAAAGTTCCCAAACCTATTTGAATAAATGCAAAAAAAAAAAAAAAAACCCAAGAAGTTAGTTTTGATGACAATTACTTATTCACTTGATAAATATTACTTTAACTGGATCTTCCTGTTCCTTGTTGAAATCCAAGCATCCAAAAATTGGGTGACTATCTTTGTAATGAGAAAAACGGAATTCCAGTGATTTTCTTTTTCATTCCAAAAAATAAAATCCCAACAGTACAATTTCTCAAACCTGTCTTGCTGTGTTGTTGCAGGCATTGCAGATTTGGTTTCGTCAGTTTGATGGATAAAATCCAGATTTTGACCTATGCTTCCTTCAGTCATAAATTGTCATTCCTGCATTAGGACTCTCATAATCTGAAGTCAAACACCATTTTTTTTTTTTGGCTGGGGGGGTGGTTTTCTTACTCAAGCTTTACAGACGATAATTGCTGTTATCCTCCCCAGTTGCATTGCATTCCACGGAGCCACATTGGTGCACCTTGTACTGTATGTGGCTTTTGGGTATCTCATAGTGAATGTATCTTTAGAATTCAGATGTGAAGAAGTGTGCTTAGTGTTGGAATGCATGTTGAGAAGGCCTTTTTTTTTTTTTTTTTTTTTTTTTCAGGGCCGTACATTAAGATTGTATCCTGGCTAATGTGGGTGGTCTGTATGCTTGGCTCATCCATTTATCACTTGGCCACTCATCTGTTGAGCAGAGCCACTCATTTCTTATCTCAACTCTGATCGAGCAGTGACGAGTCTAAATGATCCAAGCTGTGTCATTACCAGCGCTCCTTTTGCCGACGCAAATAGCCGCCTGATGCTCCGATGTCAAAACGGTAAAGCGTGAAAACAGGAGTGTTGAAAGGAACTTAAAATAAACGGGTGGTGTTAACATCCAGTACATCTCATCTCCTACCCCAATGATGCGTATGCAATGCACGTACAAGGGGGAGACAGATGTCGAATGTGCTCCACCGTGCCCGGATCCTGTGGCATCTTGCTCAACTGGGAGTTACATTCCCTGACCGCGCCGCCTCAGCCCACACTCGGCGTTGGGAACGGGGAAAATGCCAGCTCATCTGGACCGGTTCATTGGGATAGAGAGGATGTGCGTCATGACAGAACCTGCACAACATCAGATGGGCCCCGTTTATCTTGGCACACTTAAGGAGCCCCTTTCTATAAGTGGCCCTCAAGTGGTTTCAATTTGCGGTTTGATTCAGTGGCTGGCCCACAAGGTGTGCTGTCAAGCCGAGAGTAGCGGAATTCATTGAAAGCGCGAAAGTCTTAAGCCAAACGTTATTTACACTTCATTGTAGCTCCTACAGTTTGGACCCTTCAAAAGTTAGTTGTTCCTTTCGCCGCTGCTCTTTATTGAGGTGTGACATTCAGGGATACAGATGTCGCTCGCTCCTATTGACTTGGCAGCAAGAACATCAAGTGGAAATGTTAAGCCAATAACGCTAGACAAACAGTGAGAATGGAGGAGCCAAAGACAACACCGAGTGAAGGGAAAGTGTCCTGCTGGCATTGTCTTTCCCAGAGTTAAGTGTTATTTGAAAAGCAGCTGAAGGGTGACACTCACTCTCCTCCCACTCCATCGCGCTCTTCTTCCCTGTGCATTCACTCGACCATCTGTTCTTCCTTCTCTTCTCAGGCTGCTCTAAGTGCCTTGAAACAGCTGTCCGAGCAAGGACTGGACCCGGTGGATGGCCCCGTCAAGGTACGGAACATCACTCGCCCGCCGTCTGAGCCGCTCTCGTGAAGTGTCGGTCCACTTCCCGTCCGCATCCCGTCAGCGTTCTTCCATAGGGAACCGCTACGCGTGTACTCGGCACAATGTCACATCCAAGTTTACAGGAACAAGGGCTTTCTCCTCCTAACTTCCCCCGTTCCTCAAACCCTTCCGTGATGAGCACGTTAGGAAAGGAAAGAGGATGAGGAAATCCCTGTCCATCATTTCTGGAATATTTTCCTAGTAGGTGTGCCCTGGGAAAAAAAAAAAAAAAAGAAAAGTTTGTGCAGGGCTGTTTTCTTGCAGTTCCCATCTAGGAGCAGAAGACTGAAACAATGAGAAAGTGAGGAAAGACAACTTCATTTACGTCATCATCACAGCAAAAAAATACAAAATAGGACTGTAATTAATCGTCAGTGACTTATTTCACACCCTTTTGGGCATTTACCGACCCAGTTCACATTTTTGGTCACTGGGCTCACCAAACTACCACAATCAAAAAGAAAATAGAGTGAAACGTGTCTCAGCAATAACATTTAATAAGGTTTTAAGGTTTTGCAATAAGGTTTTGCGCACATTTAACACCTGACAAAATGTATTGAAAATGCCAATGTGGTGGTACCCAATATTAACTCTGAAAAAAATACAGATATTTGAAATCATGATAGGATAAATACACTTACTGTTGAATATTTGATCTCTTTTGGGTGTTTAATCCCTTGCACCGTCCCACCTGTTAAAGTTCTGACACTGACTTCCTAAACAGTCACAATGGGGGGCAGGGGCTTGCTGTGACTTTTAGTGGGTCTTTTTTGGTTTGCACCCCCCGCCCCCAATTTTTGTTGACTTGTATGGCCTCAGAAGTGACTCTTGAGTTGCCGCTATCCACCATTTTCCCTTTCACGTATCAGTCCCTGCACCAACTTGTGACATCTTTGCTTTCACTTCCATTCGAAACTGAAGGACGAGGCAGCGTACCCAAGGGCAGGTCAGACAAATTCTCGGCCCTGCCAGACAGTAACGCAATTTGCTTTGTGTTCGTAGAGCACCGAAGCCTGCGGGAGGGAGGACGGACATTAAACAGACTAACTCAGGCACCACCACTCAGGTCTGCACGGATTCAAAGGCTGTCGTCCAGGAGCTGACATCCCCTTTCTCCCTCTCTCTCTCTCGGCCGCCTGGCCCCTCACCACCCCCTGCCTGAGCTCAAAATGTAACTAATCCCCTCCTCACACACCCACACACCAAACCCAGCCAACCTTTTCCTTTACCCCACGATGGCCACTGTATCCTGCATAACCTGTCAACATGCAATAGGGTGGATGTGCACCATGAAGCGAGCGACTAAAAGCCCCGTTACCCGAGTCTATGTGAAGACAACACTTTCTCCACACATTTGTGACAAGTTGAGTCTTGGTTTAAAAAAAAAAAAAAAAAAAAGACGAAGAAGAAGAAAACAAATCAACAAGCGATATGCATGGTCCTGTATTAATTGAAGGCAAGTCCAACACATTTCCCACAAGATTCATGTTTGTTGGTATGGTTAACACAAATATGTACATCATGCAATTGAAATACAAAAGAAACATTTTAGATGAGCGAAACCAACTTGTAGCTTATTTGTTTCAGGGGTATTATGTTTCTTTCTTTTATTCTGTTCTTTTCTTCATCTAACAATGCTTGAGTACTGTATTTAAGATTAACCAATGCCAGTGCTGTGAAAGTTCTAGTCGTTGTCTTCATATATAGTCACCTAGCTTACCTTGTATGCTGACTTAAAAAAAAAAAAGAGAGAGAAAAAAAAAGAGTTAATCTATCTATATGGACGTGTATGACTTGCAAGAGTATCATATTCTGAAAAATTAACACAAACGTTTTTTGGGTTTTTTTCAATGCGGACAAAAGTGGGATTGGCGATAGAAGGGAGACCACCGAGGCGTGAGGTTCGGACCTGCCTTGTCCGTTTTGTCCCGATTTAAACTTGTCCCCACCTTGGCGTGGCATCACGGCAGTGACAGACAGGCTATGACGTGTGCCAGTATAATTGTCCAGTTGCTAGAAGTACCTGCAGTGATTCTGTGCCAGTGGATCACCCCCACCACAGTTCCGTCGATCACATCTACGCCCATTGTGTGTGTCGTCTTGACCCGTCGCAACATCAACTGGGTGCTTTTATTGCCTTTGTTGGTACGAGATTGTCGAGGACGGCGTGAGTGCAGTGTATGTACAGGGTAGGCTTGCTGTTGTTGAAATGCAGTAAAAACACCTCAGTTCATGTGGAAAAAAAAAAAGATGTCTTTGTCTTCTTTTGTCTTTTTGTCGTTGGTTCAGAGCAAGAAAGGGCGCACTCAGGATTTACCGCAATTGGCACTTTACTACTGCGTTAGTGTTCGATTGTGTACACATTTGAGCTACTGAGGACCCCCACCCCCTATAAACCACGCAATGACATTCTAAACTGTCACACAGTTGTAAAAATAAATTAGCCTCGCTTGACAGTAACATTAAAAAAAAAAACACTCATTAACTCATTTTAAAACGGCTGTTCACGTTCAGATTCGCTATGTCCCTCGAGGTACATAGTAACGAGGTTCGATTGTACTCATGATATTAAACTGGTTTTATAAAGAGCTTTGAGTTACAAAGAGAAGCAAATAAATAATTTAGCACAAAAATAGTGACCAAATTCCACTTCACAGCACTATTCCAAAAATGATTTCATGTACTTTCTGCTCCGTGTCAATGTCGGATTTGTGGAAAAAACTATTTGCCTGATCACCTTTTCCAGAAAGCGGTGATGGTGATGGGGTTTTTTCCCGAAAGAACTACGCCTGCTGTATATGAGCAATATAAAATTGCTTGATGTGTCGATTTTAATCAAATAAAGCCAAAGAATTTGATTTCTCTTGCAGATTTTCTTCCTTAGGTTTTTTTTTTCCCTTCTATTGATCTTTAAAGATGACATAACGTGCAGCATCATTCCCATCGAGTGCCTGCGAGCATGCCACCTGCGCCACCTTCTAACAGCACCTCGGCGGCCTCTGCCTCTCCTCGCCGGCCAGAGGAAGAAGCGAAGGAGGCGGCGGCGGCGCTGCTCTTAATTCAGTTGCATTGACTAATGGACTCAGCTGGCAGCTCCATCTGCTCGCCATTGAGGAGCGCCAAGGCTGTTCACACACATTAGTGGCACATCTCAATTCCAGAAACTTGTTCATGCACTGGCAGAGCTGCTTGAGGCCATGCTCAGGCCCCAGATGAATCGCTGCTCTCGGAGGAGCCAATATAGGAAGTGAACCTTGATGCCCAGAATAGAAGAAAATCAATGTGGCAGCGGTGCGAGTCCACACTGTCTGATCGCAAATGTTGGGCTCATCGATTTTTCCAACTGAATTATATGTCATTGACCATCTTGGAAGTCCTCTTAATTCGCACTGGTCTTAACAGCAGGATGAAGGAACGGGGGAAAATTCTACAGATGCCTACAGAGGTAACGATTCACATTTACAATGGGATTATACATGAATGGATGTAAATTCCAATGTTTTCGTGGTGTGTGTAATGCGGTATGTGTGTCTGTGTGGATACACAATGTACATTATTTCACAGTTTGTTTCGCTCGCCCCATATTACGCAATGCCAAACCACTGATTTGTGTCATCCTCATCATATCCTATTGTTGTGTTTCCGAACAAAAGACAACAGGCTGATACCGCAACACCCAAGGTTGACTCAGTTGGTGAGGCACAATGACGAGGAGAACACCTCAACAAAGAGAAACGGAGAAGACAGAAGTTCTCTTCGGGTGAGTCACCCCGTTCTGAGAAAGCACACAAGCTTGTCACGCGTTGCCTAATGAAGAAGCAGCCCCAAAACACCATGTCATAATAATCTAAATCATTTTATTAATTTAAGTTAGGTAGACACTAAACATCGGAACCACACTTTGCTTTGCTATGGAGTGGTCTGCAGGAAACTACAAAAAAAAAAAAAAAAGTCAGACTGTCAAAAAATAAAAAGGCAAAATAAAGAGGTAGAGAATTTAGGCTCATCGCTGTGACCGAAGGAATGACGCCTATTGGAATGTCTTTTAAAAACGGTGTCCTCCCCATATTGCAAATATCCATACATGACACACAGTATAGGGAGACAGTCATTTGGGTTACTGTTACTGGGCTACTCAAAACATTCATAACACATTTTCAACTGGACAAACTGACAGCACAGTGTTACTTTTTTTTTGAGGGGGGGGGGGTTGAAGAAGGAAAATAAAGAAATCTTTTCATCCGTTTCCCTCCAGCAATCACCTAGTAACAGATACTACGCCATGAACATACACATTCTCCATTTGAGAGGTGACTTGGACTGATTCATGAAGGGAAACTTGAGGGCTCCTTTAAAATATGTAACTTCATCGTTAATGTGTATTTCAGAATAGGCAGTGTAGAGAAAGCTTAGAAAATTACAGTGCAGGTCTACAAAAAAAAAAGTGAAGAAAGGTTTCTTGTTTTACTGTCTGTACAGTAACATACTGTATAGTTCCACATTGACACTAGATAAGGCTGGCGACTAAATAGTTAATTATTGGATACCGCTTCAAAACTAGTGACATTATTCAGTATAGTTGTTTCTTTAAAAACACACACACACACGCGCGCACACACACACAGACACACACACACACAAATGACAAATAAATCCATTGTGTAGTACACAGCTTTCTTTGTCCCAGAGGAACAATATGGTAAACCTTTGCATTTGCTCAATGCAAGTGCACCAGTCCAGATTCAGTCTTTTCACCTTGCCGCCATTTTCTTCCCAAGCCCCCACCCCGCCCTTTCAGTGGTCATCTCCTCGTGCTTGCAGGATTAGGCGTCACCCTCCCCTCCCCCACCTCCCCGCCCAACCCCCCCTCCATCTTTTGTGTTGCAGACAGCGCCCCCTAGATCCCGTTCTTGGCCTCGTTGTTGTTCATGGCCTCCTTCCGCTGCGCCAGGAAAGGGTACATGCACTTGTCGGCACCGAGGAAGCGGTACATGCACACGATGGCCTCGAAGGGCAGGATGCTGCGGAGGCGGGAGACACAGGCGCTTAGTGGTGACGTTTGCTATGGTGGCGTCATATAGGGCGGAGGCGCTCACCTTTTCATGAAGTTGACCATATAGACAATGCGGGGCGTGCAGATCATGGGCTGGTCGGTGAGGATGGCGCGCATGGCCTGCTTGACGCAGAATTCAGGCTTCAAGGGAGGCAGAAAGGGTTCGATCTCCTTCCTGAGTGCACGGATAAAAGCCAAGAATTAACCCTAAACACTATATCGAGAATTGAAAAACCTCGTTTGTCATTCCAGACCCACACACAACAGGTGACTATATGCAGTATAGAGACAGCATATAAATGTTTTAAATACCTTGAGTATTTCAAATTCACTTTTACAAAACCAAAAATATATTTGAACTCCAAGAAATTGTTTCAACTTTAAAATGTACAGAAATACACTCTATATGTATTGTAGTGTCACACACACACAAATCAAACGTATTAGATTTGCGAATGACAAAAGTTCAAAAACCTTTCACCCATTCGTATTCTTGGATATTTTTTCCAAACCTAACACGTATGCCATTTCAGTGCCTAGTGACTGAACTGGGAAGGTGGAAGGAGTTGGATGACAGGGTAGGTGGAGCTTTTTGCGCCAGGTGCACCTACTGGCAAGGCTCCCTGGGAAAGCGCTGCTCTCTTTGTCGGCAACCACGAGGCACAAAAGAGGCAACTCTGACCGCTACTTTGAAGATCATACGCTACCCGTCAGCCCTTTTTATGGGGTGAAAATCAGAGAGCGCAAACTCTTGCCAGGTGCACCAAAAAGCCTCGTTCTCGCAAACACAAAAAGGCTCACCTTATCCTGCAACCTTTGAACATGCCCGTGTCCACCAGGTAAGGACACACCAATGTCATGTTGATGCCATCCTTCTCTGAGGCCTTAATTTCGTGGCTCAGGGACTCATGGAAGCCGATGGCGCCAAATTTACTTGCACAGTAATCCTGTAAAGGAAAAAAAAAAAAAGAAATCCCTGTCAGGTTAGCCAAGAGCCCACACGGAACAGACCAAGCCAGCAGGGGTGTTCATTAGCATTCTTCTGCCAGAGCTTCAGAAGTTTTGATGAGGTACCAAATGTCGGTTTGAGTGTACAGTATATGTTGACGTGAGAACCCATGATAACCGTTCCCTGAAAAACAACACATTTCACCACGGGTGGATGCTATTGTTGAAACGGTTTGATTCGATATAGTACAGCGCAGTTCGAGAGCGTATGATGCAATCAGTATCTTGTTATTTTACAACCTGAATGAACTTGTCAATAGGTGACTGTCAATGAGGCGTTTCCTTCAAAGATGTCTCTCCCCAATAAAAGACGAGTCCATACGCATCTGAACAACATACACGCCAAGGATAAATTGGAAATTTTGAAATTTCAAATGCAAATAAAACTTTGGATGGTGGCCGCACAGTTGAATGAGCCACTTTTATAGCTTGAAGTTGTATTTCTGTTTATCATTCATTTATTTAATCATTGCAGTGTTTTGGGGGTTGGTTAAGTCTTTTAAAATGCATTTAATGAAAAAAAAAAGTGCACCATGGAATAAAAAGCCAGAGTTTTTCCGTGGAAATCGGCAGTGACATGAATACAGTGTGAGGCGAGATGAAGATGTCTCCGTCGCCTGGGGAGCTGTCAGCTCATTCTGGAGCGCCCCTCAGACCCCCCGCACCCCCAACCTCCCCCCAGTGTTGCACATAGAAGAATCTATAAGAGGCTCCCCCATGCTCATCTGTGTCCCTTAATTTAACGGGTGCGGGGGGGACAAAAAAGGGGGGGGGCCCAGCGTCTTCTTGGATTTGCTGTAAAAAGCATTGTGTTTTTGTTTTGGCTTTTTGGGATGGTGGGAACCATGAATGTGCATGTGCTGTGCTGTGTTGTGTTGTGATACGAACCTCCACTCCAGCTGTGCTGAACAAACCCAAGGAACTGGCAACCGTCACAATGTGGCCGTGGTTCAGCTCCAGCATCTTGGGGAGAAACGCCTTGGTGGTCTGCGGGTGGGTAAGGGTGGGGGGGGGGGGGGCACAGAG
>CAAKHF010012619.1:74765-93735 GCA_901007745.1 Hippocampus kuda
GGTCTAGGTTGGCCCGTGAGCGGGACAAAGATTAATCGTCGGCATGCATGTTCCAGTGGAAACAATACTGAGAAGTCAGCGTGGAATCTGAGCATATGGATACAATAATTGGTGTGTGTGTGTGTGTGTGTGTGTGTGTGTGTGTGTGTGTGTGTGTGTGTGTGTGTGTGTGTGTGTGTGTGTGTGTGTGTGTGTGTGTGTGTGTGTGTGTGTGTCGACAGCATAGTGCATCACCTCACCCAGAAGTGTGCGTGGCAGTTGACCACCATGGTGCGTTCGATCAGCTCATCGGGGCATTCCAGGAGGTGGTGGCCCGACACCACGCCGGCGTTGTTGATGAGTATGTCCACCTCGCCCACCTCTCGACGCACCTTCTCTGCCGTGGAGTACACGCTCTCGCGCTTGCCCACGTCGCACGCGTACGTGTACACCTGGGGCTGAAATGGGGGCACTTCTTCAACGCCGCCTGAAGGAGTCACAGTGGATCAATGAAATGGTTCGCAATGTGATTATTTGACTGTTATCCTCTGCCAAGGATTTTTCACCGCCGTGACTGTTGGTTGGCATTGCACTAAAGTATTTTTCACAAAAATTACTTTTCAGGATTGCTGAATTAGGCCCTTTTTTTGGGGGGGGGGGGGGTACTTTTCTAATTTCCCAGTGCATAAACATCGTTGATTGAATTTATGGAAAACGTAAAATTTTAATTGCAGTGTATCATGGAGCATTTTTTTGACCAAATACTGAGTGATTTGCTGGAAAATTGCTTCCTTTTGTGACAGAAAAGGTGGGCATGCCATCTAGTGTGAAGGGGTAGAATTAGGATTTTGGGGGCCTCGGCACAGTTGGCATTCAACTTGAATCCGCAGTTTGCAGCACATTGTTGTATGCAATTCACAGACTGAATCATCAAATTGCTGCAATGTCAGGCGAGTAAGATTACATAACGTGTGTACATTTCAGTGTGCAATGACATTTCCCATTGCACAGGCAGGACAGAATGCGGAGAGAACGTGCCTTAGCACATTGCCGATTTCAGTTTAGATTAAATAATTTCAACAAAAAAAAGAGCGAGAGAGAACTGTCATTAAATAACGCCACTCACCATCTTTGGACGTCGGAGTGTCCACTTCGTGGTAAATCTGCCGCACCATCTCTGCGGTCTCCTCGTTACTTTGGCTGTTAATGTCCCACAGCACCAGGATGGCTCTCCGCCGGGCGAACTCCTTGGCAAAGAGCCGCCCGAGGCCACTTCCAGCCCCGGTGATCACGCACACCTGTCCGGCCACGCTCTTCTCCTTGGGCCGCACCACCCACTTCGCCCCGGCTGTTACGAAAGCCCACAACACCTTCAGGATGACCACGAAGAACTCCGCGATGATGATCATCATGTTGGACAATTAGGTAAACCGAACAAAAATAAACGAGCAAGCGAGCGCGAGGTTGAACACTCTTTATGCAAACCGGAGACGAGAAGACGGCGACGACTTCGAGGATCTCGACGATTTTGAGAAACGAGAAGCCAGCGGGCGGAAAGTAGCCTACAAGTTCAGTTAAAAGTTGAATGGGTGCACACTTTGAGCGCGCAAGCAACTCACTTCGAGGCTTCCCGCTCGCCTTCTCTGCTCCGTCTCATCCCGAAGCGCATCTCGGCTCGCTATTTATTCGGTCCTCCCATCAACACCGGACCCAATCGGACTGAGCCTTTCAGCGCCAGTTACAATGATGTGTCAGGAGCGCACAATGCACTCACTCAATGGGGGTGAAACCACAAAGCTTTGACTCAACACTAATCACATGACTTTTGTTATAGGAAGGAATTGGGGCGTCAACTATCTATCTATCTATCCTATATGGTCAAAAGGCACAAACAAGAAAATTCTATGGCTCACAGACTTGTTGCGTAAGCATCGTGCAGTATTATAGTGGATACCGGTTGTGGCTGACAACCACTAATTGGTTCATTGCAATGCGCGCATTGCGCAGCTTGAAAGTGGCTCCATCACCCCTGAGAGACAAACGGGAAACGCCAGAGGATTTCAACTGTGTGTGTCCTGCCTGTGTTTGTATGCGCTTGCCATCAATATATTATTATTTAAAGAGAGCTGCAGAGTGTGGCCGGGACAAAACAAACGTGCTCGCACCACCAGATAAGTGGCGCACCTGGAGTGCGTTCAAAGTTCTTCTCCTCTTCAAATTGTGCAACCCGACTGTAGGACGCACGCTTACCTCTATGCGCGTGGTGGACGTGTCTGTGCTCGAAACCTTAATTTCATTCACACAGTTACTTGAAAAACAACTATTATGATTCCAGTTCACGTATTCCAATGTCGTAATGCATTTTTGCTGTTTAAAGAGCATACGTTTAGCTATATAGTCATGTAGCTTGAACAAAATAATATAAACCACCCAAATGTAATTTGGCCAAATGTTGGCAGAGCTATGGATTTACTAACTCAAAATATTTGTTCTCATAATCGCATTATCAATGGAAACGAGTCCCCCAGACGCACTCCAATAGAGGATCTACTTGTAAAATAAAGCGAGAGCGCCCCCCTGCGAAAAACAAATGTAGAGCTGCCAAATGCCTCTTTTTCGTTTATTTTACTAACCCGGTGTGCTATGAGTACTGTAGTTTGTGTGGCGCACCACACGAGAAAAGGGATCACACTCATGCAGTCTTGCAAAAAAAAAAAAAAAAACGCTGGAGTGACATTTATTCTGATTATTTTATTGTATTGTATAGTATTCAGTGTTATTAGTATTATAATTATTGCCGCTGTTGTTGTTTCTGATAACACATCAAATATTAACATGCATTCTGTGAACATACATGTGCAAAAGAGTATACGATTAAAAAAAATACATGATAAAACGTGAATCAATTCACAAAGCTAACAAGCTGTGTCATTACGTATTGATAATAAGTAAACGAGGGTCTGCTGATGAATATAAGCGTGTATTTTCTCTCCACGCTAATGACGCCTGAATTAACAATTCGGAATTCACAGTTTTATTGGATTGGATTGGCCTTTATTGTCATTACACGTTCGTGCAACGAAAATTTCACTTAACAGGCACGCTCTGCACAAGAAACATGAAATTTATATTAATACAAGACAAATAAGTTTCATAAAAACAATATGTTTATAATGGGGAAAATAAATCATCACGAGAATCATGAACTGCAAAAAAAATCAGAATGCTTAAATATGAATGTAGTGTACAAACATTAACATTTGAGGTAACGTTACAGTTTACATGGCCTGGCAGCATGTAAATAGAATTGAATAAGTTATCTAGGAGAGGGGCATAAATTTATAGCATAGTTTTAAAACAAAATTGTCCCAAAAGTATGCATCAAGGTCCATTTAGATTTACATGATAAAGTACAGTACAGTACACGATATTCGTTCACAATTAATCAGGCAGCTAAGAGAACAGCTTCATTGGGTCCTGAAATCTTTAAGCTGCACATGCGCGTCACGAAATTTCTCTTTCTCGGTGGACGCAATGGCGGACGCAGAGTGAGTGTCTACTGCGAAGTCAAATCTTAATGAATCCTGTGATAAAACGCCGATGAAAATTATTTTAATCTTTGAGGGTATAATTTAGTTTATGTACCATGTTGCCTTGTTTGTATTGTAGAACATAGATGCATTGCATTGCCGTTTAGTCAACGTTTACACACCGTGAACAGAGTACAATATGGCTGTCTTTCCAGGTGGTAAAAGATGTGGCAAAAGTTTCACCGTGAAACATTTAAACTGGATAGCTGTTGAAAAAGTTCGACGAACGTATATATACTTGGCGAATATTAATGATAGCCAACATGTACTTATTGATGCCTTCCAGTAATGAAGCCGGTTAGCATGGCTGGCTTGCAAGTTCGCGTCCTCCCGACGCTAAATTGAGACCAATCTCTAACCACCTTCATTACGCGCGCACTGTTTTTCCATACCTAGTTTGACTCAAAAATCCTAATTTATTACAGAAAAAAGGTGCCCTCGGTCCCTGAGAGCCTTTTGAAAAGGCGAAAGGCCTACGCCGCCAGCAAGGCCTTTCGCACAAAACGGCTGCTGGCAGTTAAAAAGGTAAATAAATGGCAATGATCACACCAAGTGATGCTGACCTGAGTGTAATGCTATAAATGTGAGCTGCTATTACAGACACACCTTATTTTTGTTTTAGGCCCGTAAAGCAGAAAGAAAGGTCATCTACAAGAGGGCTGAGCAGTACCACAAGGAGTACAGGCAGATGTACAGGCGTGAGATCCGCTTTTCACGAACTGCCCGCAGTGTGGGAAACTATTATGTCCCAGCTGAGCCCAAATTGGCATTTGTCATCAGGATCAGAGGGTAAGTGAAGCCTGATCACCAGAATTGTAGTTGTTGGGTGTTTGCTATCAAGAGAAGCGTATCCGCCCGTGTTGTTTTTGCTGGAGCTGTGAAAGTTGGATTTCTTCTGCCTCTGTTAAACCATTTAAAATGTTGACCCTGAAAACGCAACTCGCATCTTGAAATTCATATAACAACCAGGAATCTATGTCCTGATGTTTGTCCCATGTGGTTAATGATGACTACTCTTTCCCCGACTTATCGACTATGGTGATACAACCATTACACTAAGTCAGATTTGGTCTGAAACTACACAGAAAATCAAAAATAAGCTGGTGTTGCTCTCCCTGTATATTTTCTAAGGTAATGTACCATGCTTTGCAGTATCAATGGCGTCAGCCCAAAGGTCCGCAAAGTTCTGCAGTTGATGCGTCTCCGTCAGATCTTCAACGGTGTGTTCGTCAAGCTTAACAAGGCTTCAATTAACATGCTCAGGATTGCAGAACCTTACATTGCATGGGGGTAAGTTCTTTGCTCTTGATTGTGAATCTTGTTGTGAAACCTGTCGACTAGTGCTGTGTAAAACCTTGGGATGCGCTGATATCTGTATTGCTGCCAATATTCAACCTCCTAAAAATGCACATTCTGTGGCACTGATATCGCTTTACCAGCCGTGTGTAGAATAAAGTACTTCTAGGTGAACATGGACAGCACTTGGCAGACTGCAAATAATTATGATCTGCTTGGGCATTGATGGAGACGGACATGCCAAAGGTTTTTGTCATGACTAGTTGTTACCTTAATTAGAAAATATATTTTGAGTTTTAAACAATGTTTGGTCAGACTAAAACAAATGTTCTCCATCATTGCAAGATGCAATGGCATCAAGTATTGGTACTCTGCATCAAGTAGTCAAATATGAGTACTTGTAGGGCAAGTGTCTCAAACGTATTGGTGCATCCTTGCTAATAAAACACTATTGGAATGTGGTTCGTGATGCAAAACTTTTTTCCCCGTCTTATCGACCATGGTGAAAACAAGCTGAAATTGCCAGTTTTGTCTGAAACCACATTTCAATTTAAATAACATTCTCTGTGAATAACTTCAAATAATGGCAAAGGGAATTTTATCCCCAAGTGAAACTGCTGTTCCTACAATGATTACTTTTTTTTCCTTACCTAACGTTACACCTTGAAACATGACAGATATCCCAACCTGAAATCTGTGCGTGAGCTCATCTACAAACGCGGCCATGGCAAGATCAGGAAACAGCGTATTGCCCTCACAGACAACGTTTTGGT
The DNA here is from genome assembly GCA_901007745.1 of Hippocampus kuda. Lineage (NCBI taxonomy): Eukaryota > Metazoa > Chordata > Actinopteri > Syngnathiformes > Syngnathidae > Hippocampus > Hippocampus kuda. Next base: position 80,404 of record CAAKHF010012619.1, read on the forward strand.
GAAGAAGAACCTTGGTAATGCACACACTTCACCACGTGACTGAAACTAGGTTCACATTGCAGACCCCATCATATTTTTGGGCCATATCTGACCTTTGTCTGATTTATGTATTTTAATAATCACAATCTCAAACACCCCCTTCTCTCCTCCGCCAATTCCGATCTGGGCCACTTTCATATGTGGTCCTGTATTAGACCGCGGTCTGAACAGCAAAGTTGCATAGATTTCGCCGCAAGCCAGCGAGAGAGCAATTGGCAGGGAGATTGTCTGTGAATTTGCAAAGTTGATTTCAGTAACTATATTATTTGACTTTTATTATGTATAAAATGGATTTCACCCCCCAAAAAACTAATTGAGCATTAAGACCTGCAGTGTGAGCCTGAGTTTGAATTGATTCATTGTAGCTGCTGCAACAATTCAATCTGCATGTGGATACATTTACTGTGGTTAATGATGCACATTTTTTTCCCCGTCTTATCGACAATGGTGAAAAAAAATTTAAACTTTGCCAGTTGTGTCTGAAACCACATTTGGAGTGCAAGATGTTACCAATGTTAAAACCATAGCTTTTACGCCATTCGCCATTTAAATCATGCTTAAATGCTCACCTGCAGGCAAATATGGCATAATCTGCGTAGAGGACCTTATCCATGAGATTTACACCGTTGGCAAGAACTTCAAGTCTGCCAACAACTTCCTGTGGCCCTTCAAGCTGTCGTCACCTCGTGGTGGCATGAACAAGAAGACCACCCACTTTGTGGAAGGAGGTGACGCTGGCAACAGGGAGGATCAGATCAACAGAATGATCAGGAGGATGAACTAGTCCAGCAGTAAGTCGCAAAAGATGCTTGCAAACCAAGTTGCTTCCTCAGATGTGATTAAGGATGCACTATTTTTTTCCCCGTCTTATCGACTGTGGTGAAAACCAGCTAAAGATAAGCCAACTTTGTCTGAAATCACATTTACCCATGAAGTCAACTTAAATGCTGTCCATCCATTTGTTTGCTGCTCAAACTCAACATTTGTTTTTGCTTTCAGGTTTGTACAAGACTCTTCAATGTTCAATAAAAAAAGTCTTTTGGTGTTGACTGGCTTCTTGTCACTGTGTTCAAATTAGCATTATGGGCAGCTACACATTTAGAGTACAATAGTTGCAGTAGTAATTGATTCTCAGCAGAGACTAAAAGAAATCTTGTGTACAGGTACTTTAAATAGTTGCTGTAAAAATGGCATCAGTCTTATAAAGAGCTGTTAGATGTTTGAAGACTGCATGTGTATCTAATGAAATGGTCAATCAGCCCTTGACGTCCCATTTGTTTACATGTGGAAAATTAGTTGACTGAACTGGAGGCTTCATGGTTGTGTCTTTTAGGAGCCATGGTAACGTGTCGTAAATTAGCCCAAGTGCAAGCGACTACTGTAAATCCGACACCGGTGAGTCACTTTCCACCAAGACGAAGGCAATAGTGTACGGTTAAGTCGGAATGGATAACATGACGTCGTTTCCTGAAGTATCACTGCTGTCCACGGAAAGTTTTCTGGTTAAGGGACGCGCAAATTGCGACCTTCGTGGGCCCGGCTCAGGTGGTTGTCAGACGAAAGCGTTCGGCAGATTGGTGATGAGATCTGCTTCGAGACGACCGCCTTTTCGACAACCAGGTCGGACCTTACCATCGATTCAACCGTGCAACGGTGACTGGATGCCCAAATTGTAACGTATACGCGAACGTAGCTTCGATATGTGTGAAACGAGAGCTGGCAAACACGTCGTGAGGAACGCTGTATATATTTTTCTGTTTGGCATCCAAAATCCCACGTGTCGCTATCCCTTAGTTTTATAATCCCTACTCCTATCTGTGGTGATAGGGGAGTCCGATTTTCTACGGGTAACTTTATAATCAATAGCGGTCTGACGTCAGTAATGATTTAATCCGACTTTTTGTACCCGATTTGACCTAACATTTTTGTTTTTTCGGTGTTGCGTTAGAGAAGACAAGTGTCCTCCCTCCACTAGGAGGCAACCAAGTACACCAAGAGAATATGCAGCTCTTTGGCTTCTCCAAGATGCTTTCAGACGGCCCTGGTTGGAGGCCCTTCACGTTGAGGTAACATCTCAGTTGAGTGCATGGCAGGTGATCTTAATTACAATGAGCGTATATTTAATTTGACTAATATTTTGTGGGACAACTGAGAGGCGGGATGCTTTAAAAATACTGTATAATGACATGTGACGTAAGATTGGCGCGGGAAGAATCCCGGAAGACGAGGCAGCGGAAGTTTGCGAAAGTGTGTGGAGCAGGTGTGCTCAGAAGCGTGAGTGCCAGAGGAAATTGTTTGCTGCTCAAATAAGAGGGAAAGAAGCCCCAGTTGAATAAGCAATTAAGACATCCCTTTAATTCGCCTGTGTCTCCCCACTGTGGTTGAAGTCACTGGACCGAGAGGTGCGTTACGGTTACGAATCGCGAGTTCAGGACAGTGACGATACACGTAAAAGGTTACATGTGCAAAACTCGCAAGTACAAATGTCGGGTCTATTATTGTTTTTCTATTCCTTGCAGCTACTCTGAGAGATTCAAACCCAAAGTGAATCATGCTGCCTGTTTCCCATCTACGTTAGTCCTTCAAGGCTTGAGCACTTTTCCAGTGCAGAACTGCAAGTACAGCAGGTATCGAAGTTGGGGGTGGCATTCTGAAATAAATCGGTCATTAATAGCTCTAAACATTGTTCTAGTTATAGTATAGTTCTCATGCCTCTCTGCTCTACATTTCTGCAGGGCCAACGTGAATTATCCAGCCTATGACCTCCCCACAGTTAAAGACAATGTGACGAGTGAGTAAGCTTATCAGATGTGGACTCAAAAGGAGTATAACACCTACTAAAGAGGGAAACATTAACCTAATATGGTGAAGGTACCCTTTCGTGAGATGTTTGACTGTGGTAATTTTGCCCCTTCACCCAAAAGAACATGTATAAGTTCAGAGGTGAGTTTTTTTTTTTTAAATTAACCTGGCTGTTACATATGAATACAGTAGTACTGTATTTTTTTCTAATGAAATGCATGTACAACACTTTGTATTTTAATTAATCGTTATAATTGAAGAGTTGTGCATACTGCATTTTAATTAATAACATGAAGTTCAAAAGTTATTTATAGATTGTCATTTTTAATACTGGAGTCTTTTTTTAATTCCTCATGGGGAAATTAAACTCACACTGTTGTATATTTCTGGTGCACACTACATAGTTGATAAGAGTGAAAAGGAGCGTGCACTTCTTGAGCTTTGGAATGGGGTTGGTGCTTTGCTCAAGGGCCACTTTCATTTGTCCAATGGCGGTCACTCTGGTGGCACTCTGGTTTCAAAGCCTACAAAGTCATTAGAGATGAGCAACTGCTTCCCTAAAACATAAGTATTTTGTATATACAACTTTTTTATAAATTCTCAACTACGAATGACCTGGCCTATTGCTTGTACCCGGAGTCTATGCCAACCCCTGATTAATACAATTAAGAGGTGTGTCTCTATACTTTTGACCATATAGTGTGCTTGTATATAAATTTATCTTCATTTTAAATTGACAAAATGGATGCCATTTTAACAGCATCTCCTCTCTACATTCTCCTATTGGTCATCCTCATGTAGGTCAGTCATACGCAGACCCCGTGATGGGAGCCTCCTGCTCCTTTCTCCATCGGATATCTGAGTTGTCCTGCTTGGAGGGTGAGACGGTGAGTCAGGAAAAGCTCAAGAGAACCAGATTGTCCAGAAAAGCCTCGTCATCTTGACAATCACTGCTACCCCAGTCAAAGTGGTCCAGAGGGGAAACAGACTTTGAGTCGATGCCGAGGACGTGCGAAGGACATCAAACCTTGAGGGCAACCTGTTCGCTTAAGTGGCTCTTTTTTTCTGCTCTTTTGTCTTCATTGGTGCTAATTTTCTGCCTGACATGGTTAGCTGTTTTACTCTGTCATTAATTAACCTTTCACCATGTCAAAATCAATATATAAAGTATTGTATAGAGAGCGTATTGAAGAGTGATTTTACAACCTTGATTGAACAAACTTGCATTTTGATAATTGCAATGTGTTTGTCTCATCTCTACTCATGTCTTCTACTTTCTCCCTTTCATAATGTTGCTGCTGTAAATTGGGAATTTCTCCATTGTGAGACAAATAAAGGTTTTCTTATCTTACCAGTCACAACTTTTTTTTGAGTGTTAAAATTACAGTGGGTACTCGGTTTAAGACAACAGCAATGTAAGCATATGTGGCTGGGTGGCATCAGAAAGATTGTTCAGTTTGAGTTCTACCTGCTGTTTCTTTTTTGTGTGTGTGTGTGTGTGTGTGTGTGTGTGTGTGTGTGTGTTTTATGTTTTTGGCACAAAGATGGTTTTTTTTCTTACATATGTCTATATTCGCTCCGGTTTCCTCCCACATTCCAAAAACATGCATGGCAGGCTGATTGAACACTGCAAATTGTCCCTAGGTGTGAGTGTGAGCGTGGTTGGTTGTTCGTCTCTGTGTGCCCTGCGATTGGCTGGCGACCGATTCAGGGTGTCCCCCGCCTACTGCCCGGAGACAGTTGGGATAGGCTCCAGCACCCCCCGCGACCCTGAAGTGGATGAAGCGGTTCGGAAGATGAATGAATGAATGAATGAATGTCTATATTCCAACTTCAGTAGTCCAACTCTAGTTCTTCCAAAGTCTTTGGATTTATACAGTGGGCTTGATCCTTCAACTAACCCTAAATAAGTGACAGCGTGTTTGTAGAGACTCCTGGATGGCCACTCAGCTGGACCATAACAACCCATCCATTTCCAGAGGAAGTGGACATTCAGCTTTTCACAAACAGCAAAATGTGGAAGGTCCAAATAATGAAAGGCCCACAAAGGGTAGGTGTTCGAATTCTTTTTTTATACATTCAAAAGAATATATCTTAAAAAGTACTCGGAGAAAATTTAAAATATGTATCTCTGGCAATCATGCGCGATCATGAGTAATGTTATTGAAAGTTATATCTTTAATCCAATCAAAATCACCCATTCGTTTTGACACCCGGAAAAGCTACTTTATCAACCAATAGAAATGTGATGTGGAATAAAAAGGCTGACCCCATTCGTCCAATAGCAAATACAGTTTTCTCATACGTCCGCAGTGACACTTCGCTCCGCCTCTGGCCTCCATTTCTGAAAAGCGAGCCCGCCGCCGATCTCAAGTCTTCGCCCGTGTTTTTTTTAAACAGTTAATTCATTGAACTCGGCTCTTACGGGAATTCAGACGATTATCTGGAGGTTGAGGTTCAAATACCAATGTTATACGTTTTACGATTTTACGCTATTCAAACGAGGGCCGAACCGTAGCTTGCATTTTATTGAACCTTTTAACTTTACTCGGCGTATTCTGCCTCTCCCCCCTCTCTCTTGACCGCCCCACTCACTCCCCCTCCCCCCTCGTGCGTGAGTTGGGGCCTGCTCCGTTGGTTTGGCCACGAGGCGCATTTACACTTGGTCGAAGCGATGGCGGAGTTCGGAAATGGGCTGGCGGAGGAATCGCTACTAGATTCTGACCCTGGACACCCCGAATTGGAAGACCCCGGAGTTGGCGACGAGGAGCCGGGATTAGAAGAAGGAGAGGCGGCAATAGAAGACCCGGTAAGTGAAGGGCATTGTTTCATTCGGTGCATGGCGACGTGAATGGCCATGCTCGTCAATTGCGATATCCAAACCATTGCGAAGCGCTCTTTGATCACGTTTAGCGTGGCTCTTGAATGCTATCAATTCCTCACAAAGATTTATGTCACATGTCGTGTGCGTGGCTATTACCGCCAGCTCGGTCTTAACCGCCATTATGGTTCGCGCAGTGCAGTAGAATTGGGTGGTGACATGCGCGATATCGGCAGCCATCTTGGCGCAAGAGGGGCGCTAGTTTCTGCGCCAGGCGGCGAGACCGAGCATCTGAATACAAATCGCCGCAAAGACGCAACACTGGGATGTTTGAGCTAGTCGGGGGCGAGGGTAGGACACGCCGCAACCACTGTGCACCGTCGCGTCAGTCTCCTTGATTGCGAAGCCGCCCTCGTTGACGGTAATGGCACGTTTTGTGTGTGTGTGTGTCGCCTTTACACTTCACAGCTTCCTCGCTGCGGCATTTCAAGCACCAACGTCGAGACGTGGAAATGACCTAGCGACAACCGGCTAACATGCTAGCTTACCTTGGTCACCCTAACAATACAGTCATCGTGCTAGACCCAGAACCGAACTCGGTCGCCCGCGAAACGATTAAACGCGCCCGTGTTTGTTGGGCCGAAGCGTATGACGCGGTTTGATGGACCGAGACGAAATGTGTGTCTGGTCAGGCAAAGCTCGCCGACAACACGAGATCGGGGTGGAGATGGCAGCCGTGATTGTCTTTTGAGTTCTCACCGTGCTGCGTGGCGAGCGTCGTTTAACGACTGGACGTGTTTCGCGTGAGGTGGAAAGAGACAGTTTTCATTTAAAACCGAGGGAGGATGCCCAGTCCACGCGACACGTTGATCTTTTAAGGCGTGTCTGCCAGCAAGCCTCAATGCAATCGTTATTTTATTGCAGGGTCGTGCCTTCGTTTGCCATTTGTCTCATTTCCAATGAGACCCGACGCTGGCAAGCAAGCATGTGCCACAAGTCATTGTGTACACATGCGTTTACAACGGCTATTTATCGTGGGTCATTGCATATAGTTTATGTGCTGGATGTGTTTGTGACAGCATTGCCCTGAATGGAATTGGAATGACTCCCACTGCAATGCACCACTCTCTAGGAGGCTGCACGCTCACGCGTGGACACTGCCGTCTGTGTCTTCCAAGCCCTATTTATTTGTTTTTTAATTGTACAATAGCAGGCGTGAGGACAAACACACATTCCCATATTCATGTGTGTGTGTGTGTGCGCGCGCGCGTGTTCGACAGAGATAATGCTGGTGTATAAATAAACAGTAAATGGTTCAAAATATTGGCGGTGAGAGTTTTTGTTTGTTTAAACCTGCGTCTGTTCTCATAAAATTCTCGAGTCTTAATTGTCAGTATTTGTGATTTCTCAGCATTAAAACATTACAAAAGCACATCACGTGACTTTAACTAGCTGTAGAACTGAGGAAAATCGGAATATGGTCAAATGAAGTTATAGATGGTATGGCCAAATACTTTTTATTATATTTTGCAGCTTTAATGTTACTCTGGGGTTTTATTTTGAGAAATGCACGGCAGGTCCGATCAAATGATTCCCCGCCCTTTAAAGTTTTAGCAGGCAGCGGTTACCACAATTTTTCTGCATGTAGTAAATTAATGAAATACCTTGTAAGGCTTGTCATTCAGCAATCGTGAACCCATTATGGCGACAGCTTGTAATTCTTACTTCGATGTACGCTCAAAGGCTTCACCGACATTTGTGCATCCTCTGCAGGAGCTGGAGGCTATCAAAGCCCGTGTGAGAGAGATGGAGGAAGAGGCAGAGAAACTGAAGGAGTTGCAGAACGAGGTGGAGAAACAAATGAATCTAAGCCCCCCGCCAGGTAAATTTTATATTTTTTAGGAAGGGCTCTTTAGATGTTTGAAAATATGCATTGAACACAAAAATTAAGTATCCAATTAGTAGTGTTAGACACAGTATGTCTTTGTCTTTAATGGTACACCGGACTTTACATGCACCTAATTTGTAATGTAGATTAAAGGAGATGGCTTTGAAGCACGGATAAAACTCATCGGTGAGGATTTGACTGGCATTCACTGAGATTTAAGTGTTGTCTCAGGTTTTACAAAGCATGTTCAACAAGATTTGACAAATTTCAATGTATTTTTTTATAAAAAAAAATACTAATACAGTACTTTAGCAGGTTGTTGATATTTTTGATCACTCAGTTTTTTGTCCCGCCTTTTGTAGTCGGCCCAGTCATAATGTCGTTTGAGGAAAAAATGGAAGCAGATGGCCGATCGATATACGTCGGAAACGTGAGTAGCTTTTTTCTTAATTGTCATGCACACGGACAAAAATGCAGGTTTTGTTGTGACTCGGATTTTGTCAGAAAAGACACGGCTCCCGCTTTTGTTGATGTCCTCGCAGAATAGCTTCAGTCTTAGACAGCTTGTTTACGGGGGTGGGGGGGTGTTGTTTCATGAAATCTTGAGCGCTTTGCTTTTTACTTTAGGTGGATTATGGTGCGACTGCCGAGGAGCTGGAGGCGCACTTCCATGGATGCGGTTCAGTAAATAGAGTCACCATCTTGTGTGACAAATATACGGGGCATCCCAAAGGGTAAAGTATCGAAGTTGAGGTTCTCGTGTTCACATTGATCTCTGCTATGTGTTCTGTCGGGTCAAATATTTGCCATCGCTTGATGATGCTTTTGTTCCATAGGTTTGCATATATCGAGTTTGCAGACAAAGAGTCTGTGAGGACAGCGATGGCTTTGGATGAGTCTCTGTTTAGAGGAAGACAGATAAAGGTAACAGTTGCAATGGGAGATACTGTTTTGCATAGTATTGCTTTGCCAATTGTCGACTGGACCACTAAAAGTAGGTGTCAAATGTTGAAACGTCACTTTTTTTTCTTTTTCAGGTCGGCGCAAAGAGAACAAACAGACCCGGCATCAGCACCACAGATCGCGGATTTTCCCGGGCTCGATTCCGATCACGGGGAGGGAACTTTTCTTCACGCGCTCGCTACTACAGTGGCTACACACCGCCCAGAGGCAGAGGACGGGCCTTCAGGTCAGTGGACACTTTGGGGGAGGACACTGCACCCGCATGAACATCATCTTCACTTGTTGCACTCCGAGAATGGCTGGGAAGACTGCTATCCCCTCACCGAGCGGCCATTACTTGCATCTTCTCACATGCCAAATGGCGTTTACTTGTCAGCATGCATCACGATTCTTCTGTTTGCTTATCTTGACATATGGGAAGGGAATCAAGTGTAAATATTGGCTTAAATCAACTCAACAAGAGGATAGCTCTAGCTTGGAAGGAACCTGAAGAAATAGATGGTCTTTGTTTTAGATGACAGTGTGTCCCTTTCATCTAGGAAAGATGAGAAAAGCAGCGTAATATTTGTACACTACTGTTCAAGAGTTTGGGGGGCACTTAGAAATGTCCCATTTTTGCCAGCCGGGCAACATGCACTTATTTGCACACTTGGGCAATGTCATGTCTCATCTGTGGGCTTCATTGCATGGCATGGCCATTTCACGAAACACAAGGGCATTGTACACACTGGGTTCCTCTCAGCTCCATTGACTGTCCGTGGATCCAAAATCTGTCTTCTTGTGATGTGCTCCTGAAAGCAAATGATTCATAATAGCGTGTGACCCGCATGTTCCTGTCCTCTCCTTCCAGCCCAGTGGAAACCAACTGCTCATTACTCCAGTTCATCGGTTGTGTTTACCTGTTGCGGTTGACGAGCATGCGTTTTACTTGTCGAATTTGGACTGAAACGCAAGACTTTCCCTACTGGGATCAAAACGACGGACAATAGCAAAAGCGCCACTGTTCCAACACGGGCTTTCTTGATGGCGCCTTCCGTTTTAGGACTTGAGAAGATACTCTCGTTCGGAGTTCTTTTGTCAGTTCAGTGGTTGAGGTCCGTCCCGTCTTGGTGACATCCAAATTGACATATTCAGAGTAAGGTACGCCTCGTCTCTCCAGGCTACCCTCAATCAGTCATCACACTCTGATTGTGCTGCTATCTATTGTTGGTTCTGGTAGCTGTGCTCAAAGGTCATAGCCGAAGTGCGCGTTCAATTTCAGGGCCTACATTAAACGCCTTTTTGGGTGGTCGTACTCTGCAGTTGACTGTTCACACTGAGGCAAAGCGAAAGCGCAACATGAGTTGGTGTGTGTCGAATGTGATTGCATGCATAACATGTCATCTTTGCAAGTCCAAAGAGAAGAATCTGGGCGCGCGTGTGGGGTTTGCTTTTTATGTAGTATTATTTATTTATTATTATTATTTTTTTTAATGGCACCCAACCTTTACGTTAGTGTGCACTCCCAGAGACAAAGGTTCATTACTGCAGCCTGATCTCAGCATTGGTCCACTTGTGTCTGTCTGCGTGTGTGTTGTGTGTTGAAGGGGTGACCCCTGTTTGGGCTTTTGGAATAGTGTGCTTGGCTTTAGTGTGGGTTTGGCAAGTGATAATGCTGTGGTGTGTGCGTGCGCTGTGTTTTCGTTTGAGTTTACCCCCACCCCCAGTGACCCCCAATGGTGGCTCTCGCATGAATGGGAGCCCCCTTTTGCACAGCTGGTTCATGAGGGAAATCTTGATGCTCCTCTCCAAGAACAGCTGGGGCGTACCTCGCATTGTCAACACCCCCATCAGCCCCCAACAAAATGTTAATTTTGCAGACCAGAGTGGCACCATAGTGGGGGTCATTCTTCAGGGGCTGTTGTGCAATGTGTCCAAAGAAGCGAGAGAGAGAGAAAGAGGGAGAGTGTGCCTTTGCTACCCCCGTTAAACCCAGCCACGCACACACCCGCTCACGTAGGTCTTGAAATTAAACACTCGTCCTTCTTTGGCAAAGCTGACCGAAGCTACTCTTAGCCCATTCCTCCGCACTCACATGTTGTATTGCTACACTGGCATAAAAGCAAATGTGCAACAGTGTTAAGTCTGTTAAGTTTTAGTCACCAGTTGTTTTCGGCACACATTTTGTAACGCACCTCTGCCCACAAGCGCGCACACCAAATTGAATAGCACACCAGAAAATTGGTGTCTATCTTCTCAAGCCAACCAGAAAGAAACTCACCCTCTTTTTCTCTCTCTCTTCCAGGGGCCGAGGGCGAACATCGTGGTATTGCCCTTACTAAACACTCCAACCCCTCCCCTCCTTTTACTATCAACCCCTTTTCCTTCTCTGTTCCAAAACACACGCACACACACCTACTCACACACACACATTTACACACACTCACTCGTACACATACATACACTTTAAAATTGCCCTCCCCCCTCCCCCTTTCCTTCCCCAACCAAAAAAAAAGAAGAGTTCCAGAAGAGAGAAACAAAAAGGAGAAAAAAAACCTGGACAGAGAGACTGACTGTCTGCAGTGTGCATTTGTATGTGAGCGTGCGTGTGCAGAGGTTGGTGCGACCCCCCCTGGTAAGGTATACGCTGGCCTTTGGGTGCAAGAAGTATGATGGCAAGTTTTTTTCTTTGTTTGTTTTTTTCTTGTTGCTTTGGGTGTGGGAATGTTGATGTGATGACATCTCAGGCTGCAGGCATGTCTCCTTTGGTCTGGCTGTGACATCCTGCTTCTACACCATCCACAGCCCACCCATTCACCCCATTCACCTACCACCACTGGAAAAAAAAAGCAACAAAAAAGGGGGGGGTTACCTATATGACAATTTTTTTTATTGTGTTGTTCTAATGTGAAATGTTGATTAGCCAGGCTCTTGATGTGTTTTAAGTCTTTTTGCTGTACCACCCTCTCCTGCTCCCCCTTTCCATCTCTTCTGACTCTTTTCACCTTATAGCCTCCCCAGATCAACGCCCCATGATTTATTTGTAGTATTTTGTGTTCTTCACCACACTACTTTTTGGAAAGCGACTGACCCTCTTGCGGTGGAAAATTAGAAATGTGTATTTCTTTTACTATTCTGGAAAGTGGGGCTCTTCCCTGTGTGGCCATCTACCCACCATACGTTCATAGCGGTCTCCTGCTCGACAACCTGCGCTTTATTATAATTTTTTTTTTTGCCAGACAATGTTTTTATTTGGTGCAACCCCCAGCCCGTGTGTCTCCTTCCTTCCTCTCACCCCTCCTCTCTCTGTATATTAGACCACTTCTTGTCGTTTCAGGTTTCAGGACCAGTGGAGGTTGACGACCCCTCCCCAGGTGGCGCCGCCGCCCCCCACTGTCTCCGCAGCGTCTCTCTCTCTCTCTGCTCCCGCTATGCACACTCACCCCATTCTCTCCGTGTGGGGGGGAGGGGGGCAGGGCGACCACAGGCCGGCCACGGGGGGCATTTACTACAACAGCAAACGCTGATGATGCTTTGGGGTTCCCCCCCCCCCCTCCCCCACAACACACACCTCGCCACCACACACACACACACACACGTTTAATTCGCACGACAGCACACTGCAGTACAGGCGCCACTTAACAAGTCGCTGGCCCAACATGTGATTTTTATATATCGCCAACATAGTTGAAAGGCAGTTTTTCGGGAGTAAGAAAGGCAAGATGTGTATGTGTGTGCGTGTGTGTGTGCGCGCGCGCGTGTGCGTTTTGGGGTGGGGGGTACAGTTGGGCCCCATTCCATTCTGACATTGCGCAGTGCAGTCACGGCTTGTCAGAAGGGAGGCTGACCAGTTTGTGGCATTGATTAAGTTAACGGAGTGGGCTGATATTTTACGCAGGTTAAGCAGGGAGCGGTTCGAGTTGTGTGTTGACATTTCTCTTGGGTGAAAAAGAGGGACGTGGGGTTCAACAACAAAAAAAAATTTTTTTTAAACTTTTTTTTTCTTAATTCATGGTTCTGTAATTACAAACAAAAATAAAGACCTGTAAAAAATATGTTTCTGATGTGAATCATTCAAACAGTGCCACACATGATCAGCCATTTAAGTCAATGAAACAGCAAAAATACCAAATGGGATTTTATTTCTTTTTGTGCAACGTGTCCATGTATAGTAAGGCGTTTTTAACCGAAAAAAACGACCATGTATAGTAAGGCGTTTTTAACCGAAAAAAAACGACCATGTATAGTAAGGCGTTTTTAACCGAAAAAAAACGACCATGTATAGTAAGGCGTTTTTAACCGAAAAAAACGACCATGTATAGTAAGGCGTTTTTAACCGAAAAAAAACGACCATGTATAGTAAGGCGTTTTTAGCCAAAAAAAACGACCATGTATAGTAAGGCGTTTTCAGCCCCAAAAAAGATGACCATGTATAGTAAGGCGTTTTTAGTCCAAAAAAACGACCATGTATAGTAAGGCGTTTTTAGCCCGAAAAAAACGACCATGTATAGTAAGGCGTTTTTAAAAAAAAAAACGACCAAGTATAGTAAGGCGTTTTTAACCGAAAAAACGACCATGTATAGTAAGGCGTTTTTTGCCCAAAAAAACGACATAGTATAGTAAGGCATTTTTGGCCCGAAAAAAAACGACCATGTATAGTAAGGCATTTTAAGCTGAAGAAAAAAAAATGACCACGTGTAGTAAGTCGTTTTTACAAACAAAAAAGACGACCATGTGTCGTAAGGTGTTTTGTGAGTTGTTACTTGGTCTGAGTGCGCAGAGATGTGTAGAGAAGAGGATCAGAAAACGGATGGACACGCTTGTTTCTGAGAACACACAG
>CAAKHF010012622.1:0-11800 GCA_901007745.1 Hippocampus kuda
GGTTTTTAGCCTTCGAGAGCTAACTAGGCCATCGAGGACTATGAGGTGTGGCTGGTTTAAAAGTTCATTGCATGACATCAGCTGAGCAACGCTGTCATGGGTTGGTTAGGGTTAGGTAGAGACAGTGAGATGGTGGAAAGAAAAGCCACCGGGTCCAGAAGTATTTGTTATTGATAGATTCAGACGAGCGTGGACGTTATAATGCTAAAATGGCTACAAAAGGACCTTTGGATGTCAAGCAGCTAAGACAAGAAGAGCTCTGACGCCGGAAGAGAGGTTAAAAGTGATCAAAATGAAAGAAGGAGCAAGCAAAATAAATGACATTATCCAAGAAATTGATGTAAGTGAAAGTGAATGCTGATTGTAAATTTCGCAATTTCTTTACCTTTTTTTTCTTTCTACACTGACAATATGAAGTGTCAAATAAGTGTATGCTCATACTTATGCACTATGGGAATAAAAATAGAGTACACATACATTTGTGTGCGTGTACACATATGTTTGTGTGTGTGGGTGTGTGTGTGCTTACATCTGAGACCAAATTTGCTACAGTGAAAAAACCCCTGTTCTGAAAAATTTCTTGCCGCAAACACGATTTCGTTGTAGAGGAGTTTCACTGTATTTTGCATATTACCTGCTCTCTTACTACATGTGTATACAGTTTATGGTGTAAAATAGTTTAAAAATGCTTTTAAAAAATTGTTTTCTAGACCTGGAACGGATTAAAATTTATTATATTGATTATAATGGGAAACATAGTTTCGGTTTTCGAACAGCCTTCTGGAACGGATTATGGTCGAAAACCGAGGTATGACTGTTTTTTTTCTTTTTAAATCAACACTCTGTTAGCCCAGTGGTTTTCATTAAGGATAAATCTGTCACAGTATAGGCCATTTGCACAAATCTCAATATCAATCTAAAAATATATCTAAAAAAATAAAGAGATCAAAAATAATGTTTCAGGCAAAAATTGAGCAAAAAAAATAAAATGAACACATGAGCGCTACCGTAATGTAATTTTGAGATTCATTGTGCAGATCTCAAAAGTGAAAATCAAAACATCTACATTTATATCCATACATTTTTTGAATTGCTTCTCCACAATATTAATACATACTGAGAATGTTCCAGCTGATGTACGGAACCATCACAGTCATTTCCTGTTAAACTGTGTGTTTTGCATTATTTTGTTTTAATTTCACTCCAGCCCCTAAAATATTTGCTGTTCAAAGTTGCATACGCACCGCTTTTCTCGGTTCCAACGAGAATACTGTGAGCTGTACTCAGTTACCCAAGTTCTTCATTTCGGTGTTTCACAATAACATTATGTTTGCGAAGCAATTAGCATGGCTTCTTCATCTTACCTATGTTAATTATACTCCTCATAGTCCTTTTGTGAGAATGATACTTGGAAGAAGTGTAGCTTATTCGTCACCATGGAGTCTGGGATTCCTGACAGAGGAGCAAAATCGCAGCATGTTTATGAGCAGTCGTGGCCGACCGAAGCTCATTGCTTGTTAGCTAGCTGCTGTGTCCAAAGTAGCACCGATCTTGCCTTTGACCTGCACACCACCCGTACGCCGTCTCAGCCGTTCAACTATCGGAATAACTTCAAAAATCTGTGTTTTTTGATTTTGCTATTCTTTGTGTTTTGATGAGGCACAAAATGTAAATTTAGACTCTAAAACCGCTGTAGGAAATAGTTTACTTCGAGCCTTGTGTAATATAAAGGGGTCTCCAGCATGCCTTGCTGTTTTTTTTTTTTTTTTAACCCTTTCATGCACCCTGTAACCTGATAACATGATAAACTGTCCACTGTAGTGACCGCTGTCCCTGAAAGGGTTAATAAGTATTATTGCTTACGGGTTTGTTATTGTTGGTATCACTGAACTTTAGAATTATATTTCGTAGTTATATTTATTGAGCTATATTGAAATGAAAACAAACAACAACAACAATTGATTAGAAATAAACATTTGTGCACATACAAATAATTTTCAACAAAAATGTCCTCATGTGCCATCAAAATAAGGATTTGCTTTTAAAACGAAACTGTTTCGAAGAGTCGTTCATACATTGGATCATGATTATCTGGAACCTAGACAGTTCAAAATAACCTCTTCCCACTCTACATTGGCAGGATAAAATATTTGGACATTACCATCTCTCCTTGGCTGTCAGAGTTCTTCATTCTGGGTTGTGCCTCATTAACATTGTGCAGAGAAATTGCAATAGCTACACAAGGCATATTTTGTCCAAATAATGGTTCTGCTTTTGTGTCATTTAAGATTTTTTTCTCCCCTCAGAATGTTGAGTGGCACCAGACCTAGCCATACAAACCTAGTTTTTATTTATTTTTGACACCGTCTATGAGCCATAACAGCAATAGGATGCCAATAGCAAAAGTCACTATGCTTTTGAGGTGTGATAGCTCAGTCATTTTTGAATATTTTTTTCACTTTCTACCCCTCAAAATGTTCAGTGGCATCAGACCTACATACATATATCGTTTGGATTGCTTTGTCTGTATGAATAACAAAAGTAGTATTGACTCTATATTAGTAACTCTAACTCTATATATGTCCGATATTGTGTATTGCGTGTATACGGTATTTCAGTGTGGAAAATTGTTGTACATGGTAATTAGAACCTTGAAAAGGTCAAAAAGTCACAAAAACTATGAACAATTTTGAACTAACATAATTTATAACAAACAACAACCAGCAACTACTGTACAAACGTTTAAAACAAGAACGAAGAACTAACACAACAACACTTAACTTTTTTTTTTTCAACAATCAAAACAAATGGACTTCATGTGTTTGTGGCAGATGGCTTTGCCACGTCTGGAACAGAAACTTGACGCTCTAAGCGGCTTTTCACAATGGTCACATTGCTTGCACTTGGCAGATTGTCCTGTTTCCCTGCCACAGCCTCCTCCGTAACCTCACCCTGAGCCCTTCTTGCCCTTCTTTCAAATTCAGACCCAGTGAGGAAGATTCTCCTTTTATTAAGTTTTTTTTTTAGCGTTCCATTTGTGTATAGAATAAATGCATTGAAGCACGAAATATTAATCGTGCTAAAAGAGGCACATGGGCCATCTTTGGGTTCCTCAGTGGGTTGTGTAGGAGACGCATGGCTACAAAACAAAAAACCATCAGATAAGACAGGGTTATTGAACACTTTGATAAAGACAAAACTTGTGCTCACATGAAAGCAAAATATACTTGAATTGACCTTCCTGTCGGTCAGTCAGAGGAGCTTATTATATTATTACTATAATTATTATTTAATTATATATATATAATATAATTGTATATATTATAATTATTATATATATATATTAATATTACATTAGAAGTGCCGGCTTATTCTTCTAAATGGCTCCTGCAAGAGTCTTTTTTTTTTTAATCAATTCCAAAGCCAGCAGGATCGAACGAAAAGAAAATTGTCCACTGTTTCAATGTGACCCTCGAAAGAGTCACAAAGTCTTAAAACAGTTTATTGGAACAACAAAAAGTCAATCATTTCACTCTCAACATTACAGAATAAGAAAATCACAAGGCGGCTTAGAAGCACCAAATATTTTGACATTACTTTCTTGCTAAACAATTACAGCATTTACTCAAATGGATACTAAAGAAAAGCCACAATCCTCCTGGTGAGAACTGGAACAAAGTCTATGTAAAACAAATTTAGTAGCAGATCTCCCATTTCGACCACAATCAATATAAAAACTTAACCTTGTAAATAATCAACAATTCACACAACTCTAACAGCCTGGTGGAAAACATACAAAATAACAAAATCATAACTAGTACCCGGGCGGCCCGGTAGATACAATACAATACAATACAATACATGCTGATTTATATAGCGCTTTCACAACAGCGGCAGCTGTAACAAAGCGCTTAACAAAACAGTTAACATAAAGTAAAATAAATAAACACAACACATAACATAAAACACGGACAGTCGTGCAGTCCTAACCACTGATGACTGGTTCGCGTGTCGGGCTCACAGTGCAGAAGTGCAGTGTTCGATTTCGGTTCCAGCCTGCCTTGATGGAGTTTGCATGTTCTCCAAGTGCCTGCGTGGGTTTTCTCCGGGTACTCTGGTTTCCTCCCACATTCCAAAAACATGCGTGGCAGGCTAATGGAAGGCTCTAAATCAGGGATGTCCAAAGTCGGTCCTCAAGGGCCGCTGTCCTGCCTGTTTTCCAGCTCTCCCAGGAGCAACACACCTGATTCAAATCATCAGGATCGTTCTAATGCTGCTTCAGAGCTGGCTGATGAGCTGATCATTTGAATCAGGTGTGTTGCAAGCGGGAGAGCTGGAAAACAGGCAGGACAGTGGCTCTCCAGGCCCGGAGCTGGACATGTCTGCTCCAAATTGTCCTTAGGTGTGAGTGTGAGCGCGAATGGCTTTTGGTCTATATGTGCCCTGCGATTGGCTGGAAACTAATTCAGGGTGTCCCCCACCTCCTGCCTGATGACAGCTTGGATAGGCCCCGCGACCCTTTTAAGGATAAGTGGCTCGGAAGATGGCCGGCAACGCGGTTTACTTTCAAAATTGGCAACAAATAGAATCACCCACCTCCATCAATATTTTTTCTATGACTACTCACACAAATCTACAGTTAATACACGATAAAACTATAACAGGTATCACATCACCCAGGATAAAATGTTACAATGCAAAAGACGTTTTTTCATGTTTTTGAAGAATCCAAGCACTCATTCCCAGGTACCGTACATCTTAAAGTATTTATTTATTTGCTTTTTTTTTTTTCACGTGGAAGGGAAATAAAGGGTCTGAAAGTGGCTGGCACTGAATGAGTTCAAATCAGATTAGTAGATGCAAACTTTTGTTCACAATGTGCACAAGGACAGATCAACAACTATACGCATGCCACATGGCCCTGTCACCCAGTCTCTGAAAATCTTTCTGAATGTTTGGACCACTGCATTCCACTTTCCACTGGTCTCTCTATTGCAAAGAAAATCTTTCACTCTAATATACAGGTCCTTCTAAAAAAATTTGCAGATTGTGATAAAGTTCATTATTTTCTATAATGTACTGAAAAACATTATTATCATGTATTTTAGATTCATTACACACAACTGAAGCAGTTCAAGCCTTTTATTGTTTTGATTTTGGCAAAAAATAAAGTAAAAACCAAAAATTCCTATCAAAAAAATTGCATATCATGAAAAGGTACTCTAAAGGAGCTATTAACCTAATCAACTGAATCAACGAGTTAACTCTAAACACCCGCAAATGATTCCTGAGGCTTTTAAAACCTCCCAGCCTGGTTCATGACTTAAAACTGCAATCATGCAGGGTTCCCACGGGTCCTTAAAGTTCATAAAATCCATAAAAAATAAGGAAATTAAGAACATAAATTTACACCTTAATTTTCAGGGAAAGCTTCTAAAATCAATAAAAATCCTTAAAAATTAACCTGTGGTGTTCATTTCATTTGTTTGTCATTTTCCCCACCCTTCCAAGTAATAGTTTTGTCAGAAAATGCGCCTGGCGCCCTTCCCCTCAAGCCCTGCTGTCGGGCTACATGCCTTCCTGGTTGCCGCGCTGCTTTTCCCGCCGTCTCCGATCAGTTCCGATGATGATCATGTGATCACTTCGGGCCAATTTGACACAATATGTCAAATAAAGGGTTAGCTGATTGCCCTGCTGAATGGAGAAAAAGTCGTTAAAAAAATGGCTAAATTAGCCTTCAAAAGTCCTTAAAAGATAAGAAAACCTTTATTAGTCTCGCAATGGAGAAATTCCCAATTCACAGCAGCAAAGTTATGAAAGGAAGAAGTAGAACAACAAAATATAGGAGCTGCTGGAAAGGCAGCCACTCTCACAGTGCCATTTTGAAGTCAAAATAACAAAAATAAAACAACACAACACATAGGACACAGACAGTCGTGCAATCTTCACCACTTTTCTACATACACTTTGTTGTCTGAAGCAGTTATAGATGAAAGAGGAGAGGATCAAAGTGTCCTTTCACCAGTGGATCAGAGACATCATGCTGAAAAATGTGCACACGTCTGCTACAAGCTAAGTTTTGAAAGCAAACACAAAGCTGAAGCGTCCATTGACGAAAAGAGATTAGTTCACTTCTCCTGTTCCACGTAATCCGCTTCAAACTCCAAGCCGCGACTCCCAGTTCCAAATCCGCATCGGCGCTCCGCGTTAACGCTCCTTTCTTCTCATCGTCGGCTCCTCAAGCCTTACATCCATCCAGCCGCAGACCGTTCAACAGCACCGCTCTCTCCGCTGAAGAAAGCGGGGCTGTGAAAAATGCTGCCCATTACAGGCACAAGACACCAGCGCCCCTGGACTGTCCAGCAACGACAGTCAAATGGCGCCGACATTCCTCCCAGGCAAAAACAGTGCTGGTATACCCATGCTGCCGAGAAGGCACAACCACCAAGCACAGAGTCTCCTCCTTGATGAATGTCGTAAAAGGTCCATCAATAAAAATAAAGTGGGAGAGTGGGAACCCTGTAAGACTGCCGGCCTGACTGCTCCCCAGAAGGCCACCAATGACACCATCAAACAAGAGGGTAAGACACAGAAAGAAATCTCTGAGCGAATAGGCTGTTCCCAGAGTGCTGTATCAAGGCACCTCTGTGGGAAGGAAAAAGTGTGGCAGAAAACACTGCACAACCAGAAGAGGTGATTGGACCGAGGATGATTGTAGAGAAGGGCCGATTCCACACCTTGGGGAACCTGTGGAAGCAGTGGACTGAGTCTGGAGTAGAAGCATCCAGAACTACCGTGCACAGGCATGTGCAGGAAATGGGTCAAGCCACTTTTGAACCAGAAAGAAGCGGCAGAAGCAGCTGACCTGGGCTACAGAGAAGCGGCACTGGATTGTTGCTCAGTGGTCCAAAGTACTTTTTTCAGATGAAAGCAAATCATTCGGACATCAAGGTGCCAGAGTCTGGAGGAAGAGTGGGGAGGAGGAAATGCCAAAATTCCTGAAGTCTAGTGTCAAGTATCCACAATCAGTGATGGTCTGGGGTGCAATGTCAGCTTGTGGTGTTGGTCCACTGTGTTTTATCAAGGGCAGGGTCAATGCAGCTTGCTATCGGGAGATTTTGGAACACTTAATGCTTCCATCTGCTGAAAAGCTTTATGGAGATGAGGATTTCATTCTTCAGCACGACCTGGCACCTGCTCACACTGCCAAAACCACTGGTTTAGTGACAATGGTCTTAACAGTGCTCAATTGGCCTGCCAATTCTCCTAACCTGAACCCCAAAGAGAATCTGTGGGATATTGTGAAGAGGAAGTTGAGAGACACCAGACCCAACACTGTGGATGATCTTAAGGCCGCTATCGAAGCATCCTGGGCCTCCATAACACCTCAGCAGCGCCACAGGCTGATTGCCTCCATGCCACACCACATTGAAGCAGTCATTTCTGCAAAAGGATTCCTGACCAAGTATTGAGTGGATAACTGAACATAATTATTTGACAGTTAACTTTTTTTGTTTTAAAAACACTTCTTTTTTTTTTTTTTTGGTCGAATGAAATATGCTAATTTTTTGAGGTAGGGATTTTTGGTTTTACCTTTATTTTTTTGCCAAAATCATCAATATCAAAACAATAAAAGGTTTGAACTGCTTCAGTTGTGTGTAATGAATCTACAATATATGAAAGTCTAATGTTTATCAGTACATTACAGAAAAAAATGAACTTTCTCACAATAAGCTATTTTTTTAGAAGGACCTGTATATCCTTAGTGTTCCCAATAACATCGTTTTGTAAATTTTCCCTTATCTTTCTAATTATTATTATTATCATCATCATATTGTCATCATCATCACTCAAGAGTGATATACAGATACAATTTTTTTTACATGTATTTGTGATACTGTGTTGTTTTCTCTTTGTCAGGTTATATGGTTAGTTATTAATATCGTATTTCTTTTTCTTTCCTCCTTTTTATTGTCATGTATACATAATATGTATTATGATCTTTCTTACCTTAACATGTTTATTTTGGGGATATTTTCGTTGGTCATATTAATCAGAATTACTTACTTTGCTTTTGATTTTCTTTTTTAATAAATGTTTAAAAAAAAATGTGAACAGAATTTTAAATAAAAACAAATCTGCGAAAAAAAATTGTCTTGAAATGTCTTTCATAATTAAAAAGAAGAATGTTTCCGCTGGTAGTTGTGCCACACCCAGGGGGTGATTTTAAAAATATAAAGATGTCAACAATAATTCAATTAATTGATTTGTACAATGTTTCAGAGGGTTCGATGCATGCTTTTGTCATATTTCCATCTATCCATTTTCTACCGCTAATCTGGGGTCAGGTCATGGGGGCAACAACTGAAGCAGGGAAACCCAGACTTACCTCTCCCCAGCTACTTGTTCCTGCTCTTTCCGGGGTCCCAGGGGCATCCTAATCATATGCCCAAGCCACCTCAACTGGCTCCTCTTGACCTGGAGGAGAAGCGGCTCGACTCGCAGCCCCTCCCAGATGACCGAGCTTCTCACATTATCTCTAAGAGAGAGATAAGCTGTGGAGATAACTCTTTTCGGCCGCTTGTGATAGGGATCTCGTTCTTTTGGTCACAACCCATAGCTCGTGGCCATAGGTGAGGGTTGGTGAGATCTCATCCCTAAACCAGAGAGGGCACCTCCACCCTTTTCCGTCTGAGGACCATTGTTTCAGATTTGAAAATTCTGGTTTCATCCCAATCGCTTCACACTCGGCTGCGAACTGCTCCAGTAAGAGTTGGAGATCCCTGCTTGAAGAAACCAACAGCACCATATCATCTGCAAAGAGTCGAGATGCAATACTGAGGCCACCAAACCGGTCTCCCTCAACGCTTCGGCGACCCCCAGAAATTCTGTCCATAAAGGTTATGAACAGAATCAGTGACAAAGGGCAGCCTTGGCAGAGTCCAACCCTCACTTGAAACGATTCCGACTTACTGCCGGCAATGCGAATCAAACTTCGGCATTCGTGTTATAGGGACCGAATAGCCCGTATCAGGGGGTTCGGTACCCCATATTTCCGAAGCACCCCCCACAGAACTCCTTGAGGGACACTTTCTCCAAGTCCACAAAACACATGTAGACTGGTTGGACGAGCTCCCATGTACCCCGGAGGACCCTGCTCAGGGTGTAGAGCTGGTCCACTGTTCCACGGCCATGACAAAAACCACACTGCTCCTCCTGAATCTGAGACGTCGACTTCCCAACGGACCCTCCTCTCAATCACTCCTGAATAGACCTTCTCAGGAAGGCTGGGTAATGTGGTCCCTCTGGAATCGGAACACACCCTCCGGTCCCCCTTTTTAAAAACGAGGGACTACCACCCCAGTCTGTCAATCCAGAGCCACTCTCCCTGATGACCACGCAATGTCGCAGAGGCGTGTCAACCTGGACAGCCCCACAACATCCAGAGCCTAGAGGAACTCCGGGCGGATCTCATCCACCCCTGGGGCTTTGCCACAGAGTTTTTTAACCACATCTGTGACTTCAACTTCAGAGATCGAAGAGCCCACCTCAGAGTTCTCAGACTCTGCTTCCTCTTATGAAGACGTGTTGGTGGAGTTGAGGTCTTTGAAATTTTCTGACCATCGACTCACAACGTCCCGAATCGAGGTCAGCAGCGCCCCATCCCCACTGTACACAGTGTTAATGGTGCACTGC
This sequence comes from Hippocampus kuda, assembly GCA_901007745.1. Lineage (NCBI taxonomy): Eukaryota > Metazoa > Chordata > Actinopteri > Syngnathiformes > Syngnathidae > Hippocampus > Hippocampus kuda. The sequence goes on from CAAKHF010012622.1 coordinate 9,697, forward strand.
TTCCCCCTCCTGAGACATTGGATGGTGGAGCAGAATTTGCTCAAAGCCGTCCCAAAGTCAGCTTCCATGGCCTCACCGAACTCTTCCCACAGTTTTTGCATTGGTAACCATTGAAGCTGCGTGCTGCTTAGCTAGTCAATACCCATCAGCTGGCTCTGGAGTCCCACAGGCCATAAAGGCCCGATAGGACTCTTTCTTCAACTTGATGGCAACATTCTAGACCACTGCTATACAACACTCAAAAATTCATACCGATCCATCGCCCGCGTAGCATTGGGTCTTTCTGACCACAATTTAATACACTTAATACCTACATACAGACAGAAACTCAAATGTGTTAAACCGGTTGTTAAGACTGTGAAGTAGTGGACCGATGAAGCAAAGCTAGCTTTACAAGAATGCTTAGACTGCACTGATTGGGGCGTCTTTGAAACTTCAACGGGCACACTGGATGAATGCACAGACACTGTAACATCATACATCAGTTTCTGTGAGGACATGTGTGTACCAACGAAGTCCTTCTGCTCCCTCAACAATAACAAGCCATGTTTCACTCCCAAACTCAGGCAACTTAGAAAAGAGAAAGAGGCCGCATTTAGAAGTGGAGATCGGGCACTGTACAAACATGCCCGAAACCAATTGACAAAGGAAATTAACATCGCAAAGAGAAGTTATGCAGAGAAGCTGAAAAAACAGTTCTCTGCTAACGACTCTGCATCTGTGTGGAATGGCCTGAAAGCAATCACAAACTATACAATGCCATCCCCCCAAACAGTGAACAATAAGGGTCTTGCTGATGAACTAAACATGTTTTTCTGCCGATTTGAAAAGGACACCCCCATTTCCCACATACACCCACCTCTACCAGAAACTACGATCAACGCCCCCACCCTCATTCTCTCCCCTCCACGAACAGGACGTGAGACAGCTCTTCAAGCAGCAGAAGATCAAGAAAGCTGCGGGGCCAGACAAAGTGTCCCCCTCCTGCCTGAAAGTCTGCGCTGACCAGCTGGCTCCGGTCTTCACACAAATCTTCAACAGATCCCTGGAGCTGTGTGAGGTCCCATCCTGCTTCAAACAGTCTACCATCACAGTTCCCAAGAAACCGGCAACATCTGAACTGAACGACTATAGGCCTGTCACTCTGACGTCTGTGGTCATGAAGTCCTTTGAACGCCTTGTGCTGAACCACCTAAAGAACGTCACCGGACCCCTGCTGGACCCTCTTCAGTTTGCCTACCGGGCAAACAGGTCGGTGGAGGACGCAGTCAACATAGGCATGCACGACATCCTCGAGCACCTCAACAGCACAGGGACCTACGCAAGGATCCTGTTTGTGGATTTCAGCTCTGCGTTCAACGCCATCATCCCGGAACTCCTCACCCCCAAACTTCTCCAGCTCGGTGTGTCTCCTACGATCTGCCAGTGGAACCTCAGCTTCCTGACGGGACGGACACAACAGGTGAGACTGGGAAGAACAACATAATCAACACGCACCACGAGCACTGGAGCCCCACAGGGATGCGTCCTCTCTCCACTGCTCTTCTCCTACACAAACGATTGCACCTCAACAAGCCCAGCTGTCAAACTCAAAGTTCGCAGACGACACCACGGTCATCGGTCTCATCAAAGACGGCGACGAGTCTGCGTACCGACAACAAGTGGAGCAGCTGGAGCTCTGATGCAGCCAACACAACCTCGGGCTGAACACGCTCAAGACTGTCGAGATGATCGTGGACTTCAGGAAACATCCTTCACCAAAGCTGCCCCTCACACTATCCAACTGCCCTGTGTCAACCGTCGAGACCTTCAAGTTCCTGGGAATCACAGTCTCCCAGGACATGAAGTGGGAAGTCAACACCATCTCCATCCTGAAAAGTGCCCAGCAGAGAATGTACTTCCTAAGGCTGCTGAGGAAGCATGGCCTGCCACAGGAGGTGCTACGTCGGTTCTACACGGCAGTCACCTGTTGTGTCCACTGAATCTCAATTCCTCAAATCGTGTGCATGTGAATGTGTAGGCCTGGGGGTGTGCAATTTTACTAAGTACCTCATGATATCTCCGACTGTATTTCAATTAGTCCGAAATAGTCCACATACTGTAC
>CAAKHF010012625.1:0-11917 GCA_901007745.1 Hippocampus kuda
TCATGAATACATAAACACACACACACAAACGCACGCACGCACGCACACACACACACACACACACACACACACACACACACACACACACACACACACACACACACACACACACACATTTATTTTTGATGTTGCTACCAACAGGTGGATCTCATATTGTATGTGTTATTATTTCTGTACTGTAATTAAATTCAAAATGTGAAACTCCTATACCATTCATGTGCTTTAAAAACAAAGGAAATATTTTTCAGAAGGCCAATTACAGGCACATTCTTTAAAGAAAAATGTGTTTTGGATTCTTTCTTCTGTTGAGTTTTGGTATTTAAGCATAAAACCTCCAAATTATGGAAAATAAGATCATGAAATATTTCACTCTGTGTGTAAACAAAATACATGATTTATGATTCTCACACTTTGAATTTAATACTGAAATGAATTTGTTTTTTCAAAACATTCCCTTTTACTGTGTATTGGTAATGTGGCCCTCGGTGGTTTGGGTAATCTTTTCATCTTTGCTTTAATTTTCCAGTCAAGGCAGCTCAAGGAAGCGTGAAATGAAAATAATCAAATCTAATCTAATCAACTCTCAGAGCATCACTGAAATTAATACGTGTTTTTTTTCTGCTAGGATGGACTGTCTTGTAAAGACGGTAAAATCCGAAGGTTACTTTGGCATGTATAGAGGTAAGCTTGATTTAATTGTACATGCGTCTGATTGGTGAAAATAATCAGTATACTTAAGTCAATATAATTAGCATGATGAATACATCTTTGACCTTGAGTTTGTGTGGGCTACCTTTATACTGAGGAGCACTGTTTTCATCACACATCGTCTGCAGTATTCTGTACATGTCCAACATGTTTTTTGTCAAGTTAGAGTGCAACTATCATTTGTTGACATGTCAGCAAATTCCAGATAAGGGGTCAGATCATGGTTCCACTTGGGTGGTGTACAGTAAAGCTTCAGTGTGAAAACATTCAAGAGCAGAGATGACATATTAAATCAAAAACGATGTGTGCAGTCAAAAAAATGTCGACACATTTAAACTGCCTCAGGTCATGCCAGTGTGACATCAACCTCCAATTTAACAGGGGTGTGTTGACTTTTTCTAACAACTGTTTATCACAAAGTGTTTTTATTGACCTTTTTTTTTGCAAATGATCCTAACTTCATAAAATCCGCGTTGTAGGCGCTGCGGTCAATCTCACCCTCGTGACTCCTGAGAAGGCCATTAAACTCGCCGCCAACGACTTCTTTCGCCACCAGCTAAGCAAAGATGGGTGAGTTGTGCAACAGAGAAGGACTGGATCCCACTTCCCCAGCAACGTTTTGGTTTAAATTGATTTCTTTGCGCATGTGTCGTCAGCGGTAAGCTGCCGGTGTTGAAGGAGATGTTGGCAGGATGCTGTGCGGGAATGTGCCAGGTGATTGTCACCACGCCCATGGAGATGCTCAAGATCCAGCTCCAGGATGCCGGAAGGCTCGGTGAGGTTGTCACTAATTAATTTTTCTTTTTTGAATATTTAGAAATCTTTATGGGCTGGTGCCTTTGCAGGGTTTTTCCTCAATTTTTCACCTGTTTGTCGTGAAAAAACCCATATTGTTATCAGCATTTTTTTTTTAAAAAAAGAATTTTTGGCTTTACATTTGTATGTAGTTATTTCTTTTCACCCTACACTGCATTTTAGTGGCCGTCAATTATACGCAGATTTTCGCTTGTTGGCCTCCAGTCAGTAACATCGCACGTGCTTAAGTGTAGAAAAACAAAGATCTACCAACTTCCATGACATAAATTCTTTCAATTTCAAAAACGCGGCGGCGGTGGTGGTACCTCATCGATGAAAGGAGGAGGGAGAAGAAACTGTATATTCTACAATTTGATGAAGTAACTCTGCTTCCACCAGCGGCACAGCAGCGGGTGATGCCCAGTGTGGTAACAACTCTAAAGATGAGTGGGACCAGTGCTGTCCTTAGTCGTTCCTACAACGTAAGCCCTACACCTCAGCTCAGGACAGTATCAGCCACACAGATCACCAGGGACTTGCTGAAGACTAAAGGTGTCACAGGGTTGTACAGAGGACTTGGGGCCACATTAATGCGGTGAGACTGCGCTTTCGGCACACTTGAACCTGGCTCCCCTTCTTTGATACCAAACGTTTGTTTGCCGCCTCTTTAGGGACATTCCCTTCTCAGTCATCTACTTCCCTCTTTTTGCACACTTGCACCAACTTGGTCGGCATTCTACGGAAAACCCATCAGTGCCCTTCTATTGGTCCTTTGTTTCTGGATGCTTGGCTGGCTCCTTTGCAGCTGTGGCTGTCAGCCCTTGTGATGGTCAGTGTTTTGTCATTCAAAGAAATGCGGCCGCACAACAAGGCAAACTAAGATTGATTGCATTCCTCACCGTCTTGTTTAGTGGTAAAAACAAGACTGCAATCCCTGAAGAAGGGAACCAACGAGGAAACTTACAGTGGAGTGGTTGACTGTGTCAGGTAAACGGAGGCATATATGTTACTTTCAGAAGGAGCCGAATCCTGATTAATGTCACTCATTGTTACGCCAAAGTAAAATGAAATATTTGTATTTCCTTTCATTGCAGAAAAATTATGAGGAAAGAGGGTCCCTCTGCTTTTCTCAAGGGGGCCAGTTGCCGGGCCCTTGTCATCGCCCCTCTCTTTGGCATCGCCCAGGTCGTGTACTTTGTAGGAGTTGGAGAAATGCTGCTTGGTTACACACCTTACAGCATCTATTCTCCATAGACAGGCTGGCATTTCCTGTATCCTGTTCATAAAGGTGATAAGAGGTTAGGATCCAAATTTGGATGGGGCTCGATGCCTGCTTGCATGTGCAGCTGGACAAAAGTCATGTGTCCTCTGTTGGAATACTGTACTCGCTAACCCAATTCCGTAATAAGACACACGACATGTCAGCACAAAGATTTAGAAGCTTTGCCCAAATGCAAGCCACTTGCCCGCTGACCCACTTTCTCTTTGACGCGTGACTTCTCTATTCATTATCGTGAGCCAACTCCATTGCACTCACACCGTGATGAAAATTAGGAATGATGCTATTGTAAATATGTCTTGTAGATATTTCGCAAAAATGAGGGACAAAAAAATGGAACCAATTTTGAAAAACTTGAATTGAGAGTCTGTTACCATCTCAAAAATCCTTTTTTGACCACAAAATAACTTTGGTTTCATTGTTTCATTTTACAGTTATACGCGTAAATGCAGAATAATAAATTCTGATTCACGATTCACTGATGCACTGCATGTGTTTTGTTTTGGACGAGACAAACTTTCAGATGCAACCCTACCCCAAAGTGCACCCAGCACTGGCGTGGACACATTTGTGGCCATGGAAATGCTCATGCTGCACTGTTGGGAGTAATTCTACCCAAGGTGATCCTGGGGCCTCTGTAACATCATTCAAATAAGTCGAGTGTTCAGCTGTCTTTTCTACTCCAGTTAGTACACTACCTTCTCAACTGAGGGGATATGCGATACCGTTATTCATTCCATCATAGAGGAAATTTGAACTATTGTGGGAATCACACACTTCCCTGTCACATTTTAAAACGTGAGAGTCATTTCGGCTCATGCCAAATGATACCAAGAGGGTTTCCTCAAACCAACGGGGTCATGTTGAAATAGAACTCCTCTTCACTCTTCGGTGTCAATGTTTGAACCAATGTTTATAAGGCAATTTTCAACAGTGAACAGACTTGGTTTAACCCTTTCATGCACCCTGTAATCTGATAACATGATAAACTGTCCACTGTAGTAACTGCTGTCCCTGAAATGATGAAAATTTAAAATGTGTCCATTTGCAGACTTACTTTGGCCAAACCTGAAGAGCAGAATGCCATGATCTGAGAGCAATAATCAAAATGCAGAACATCTAAAAAAAATATATACCTCACAGTCATGGAATAAAGAGAAGGAACCCGTTTAAAACTTTAGACGCTTTATTTACCGTAACTTCAAACACCTACTGTGTCGACCTGAGAAGCCCAAAATGATGTTCCCTACAAAGGGGCCGATCAACTACATCTTCACTTCCGTGATCACATGACCCATTACGTTTGTCCGTATAGTATGTCACTCTTGCAACACAAGCCTCGAATCATCACATTCCATCGCTCGTGTTGCTACTAAAATAATAAGTAACATCCAGGTATGTCCCACTTTGCTTGATTACTTCTATAATCAAAAAGTTTTCAAACACATTTTCCTCTGACAAAGAGGCGAAGGAGACACAGTTGAGTGACACAACTAACACAACACCAATCAAAAGTCGAATGACTCATACGTGCTACTGGTTGAAAACACAAGTTAATTAAATGCAGTCCAACGTCACAATCGTATGTACATCTACGCTCTCCATCCAGACAGCACATTGTCACGAAAATTGCTTGTCATTGATAAAAGGCACATTGTAAAGGCTGACTTTTGGCCTTATGGATTATTTCCTAAACAAGTATGACCGAATCAGCCACAAAAAGTGTACAGCTACAAAAAACAAAACCAGTCGGATATTTACATAATGGAGCGCATAGTAACAGAATAAGAAACAACAATGAAAATGTTTGAAAAGCACAGTGGAAACAAATAGGCAAATTCGCTACTAGTCTTGGAGGAGTACATTTCTCAACCCTGGTGCAATTTATCAATTTAACCGGCTTCTGTTTTATTTTAGCCTGAAAGACAGGGTCACATGATTGAGAACTCTTGGACTTGCTTGACAATCCAGATTTTACAGAGATTGTAAGAGAGAAGGGTGGCAATAATTCGATATTTATGGCACTGGGTTAAATCTCCAACCAAATGAGTTCATGTCATTCTCACCATAATTTTTTATTTTTTTTTAAAATTCTATAAGAAATGTTTTAATTGTATTGCAGACACAGTTTGGTCTCTGTCTCAAAATAATTTGAAAAAACCCAGATAAAAATTTGGGTAATCATACAGGAGAAAATAAAACAGGATATAAGGATCAAACAAAATCACGCTATACACAAAAGAACAATGCCTAAAATTAGCATCAAACATAGGATTCAATATGAAATAACCTAATCATGTATCCTTCATGGCAAATTTGCTTCAATTTAGCATAATCATGTTGGACAAACCAAGCTAGTCGCTATCTACAGCCTTATGTTTGAATCAATAAAGATACAAAATAAGCATGTCCTGCCAAAATGGAAACCTACTGCTTCTCTTCCTGAGACCTTACAGATGTTTACGGTCAATGGCTGTGAAACAAACTTCCTGAAAGTATGTGGGATGAAATTCATTTGCGGTTGTCGAATGTCCGCAGGGGAAGACAATCTGAAAGTTAAGAAGGGGTTTAGATTATTGCATGTTATGGGATGGGCCAAGTCACATCATCCTGTTGGGATGTTGTGAAATAAAAGACAAGAGAATATAAAAGGGAGATCCATTGGAAGCAGCTGGAATCTTGAGCTGCCCCCAGTATCACTCGGCAGATGACAGATGTGTTCATGAGTGTGCGTGAAGGCTGGTCACTGCTGGGCTCGTTCAGATGACCTCCCTACTGTTACGTACTGCGCAGCAGAGCACCATGCTGAAGATCATCCCGATGATCTGTTTGAGAAAAAAAAAATCAGCTTTTTTAAAAAAATAACAGTCAAAAGTGGCGAGCTGCACGTGACTTTTGGCAACGGTTCTCAAAAGCCAACTCACCATGACCCCAGCGATGCCGATGCCAACGTAGCCAATGATGTACAGTTTACTGTTGAAGAAATCCTTGATAGCTGTCTCACAGTCCTGCATAATGTCCATGATGATACAATGACTATGTGCAACATGAGTGAAAACTATCGCCCAGTACAAGAGAAATACAACGATGCCTTGAGATTCGAGTTGAACTTGTTCTGTCACCGTTGTCGTAACTATCATTGAAATGAATTGAAATGTCGTTATGCCGTTCCAGCCAGAGCCTGTTTTTGAAGAATTGTCCAACTGTTGCTTCTTGTGAAGTCAGTTGAGAAGAGTTCGCCACCACCATAGAGCTTGTATCTCAAATTTTCCTTCACAACCACAGCAAAAATCCTGAAAAACTCATACCGTCAGTCGTACCTCAAGGTATCACTGTGTTTAAAATATAGAGATTCAAATATTGTGTCTAATCATGTACAGTCTCTGCATGATGTTGTGTACAAAAAAAATGTAGGGTGTGTATTAGCTCCACTTTTTTACATCAAAAGAACATTAGCTTACCTTTGTTCCCGGTTCTTGATCTGGACAGTTTTTAGCGAGTGTCCCACAACAGTTCAGCTAAAAATGCAAAGCAAAATGTTTGCACTCATTCAATAAGTAGCCAGACACAGGAGCAAAAGTCTTTGTTTTTTTTGTTTTTTTTTTTTAATTTTACAAAATGTCATCATTACGGACTCGCTTTAAATAAATGAAATGATTTAACTTAATTAAATAAAAACAGTCCAGAATAACTATTTTTAAAAAAAGTAAACAAGACTGGAGTAATCTTTACTGTCATTGATTACTCCAGTAATCAATGACAGTTGATTCATTGATTTACAGTTGAAATCTGTAAATCAATCAAAGTTTACTGTGACTGTGTTATTATTGCTTTCACATTTGGCATAGAGCAAGGCCTCTCGAAAACAAAATGAAATGAAACACTCACTGCTAGTGCAAGCATATTGACAATTACTGTGTTGCAATCTCAAAAACAACAGCTGAAAAAAAAAGTTAATTCAATTAACTATACTTATTTCAAATTATATGTTTGGATAGTGAGAAACAAGAAATTTTATTTTTTCCAACTTACTACTTTCTGGTATGAGATGATCAGTGTGCTGTTGTTATTTTCATTGTAGGTCGTGGCATAGAAGTTTTGAACATCTTCAATTATCTATCAAGAGAGAAAGTCTTTTTCAGGACAGGCACGTGTACACCACAAAAAGTACAAGATAGCCAGGTTATGACTTTTTAATGTACCTTGTCTTTGTTTAAGAAACCAAACACGCCAGCTGCCACCTCAGCCCCAAAGATGATCAATAGACAGGCAAAGAACTGGAAGAGATCCACACATACAAGCAATAATTCAACATTGGTAGCTGTTGAGTCAAGCTCGGACGTTATATTTGCACTCACTGAACCCAGCAGACATTGAGATTCTCGAACGGCTCCACAGCAGCCAAAGAAACCCACCAGCATCACCAGACTGCCAGCTCCTATCAGGATATACACACCTGCAATAATAGGAAAAACTTACTTCACCTCATGTGTTTAGTTAGGCCTACTTAGATTGCTGATCATTTGGTGTTTCAGTTCTTTACTGTGAAATGATGTGATGAATTCCTTATGACGAATCCCAAAACCCTAACATCTGTATTCAAAGCCTGTGTGTTCAAAAGGGGAAAACTAACTGAAGATTTCATGTTAATTCAACCATTTCGATTTTTCACCAGCAGGGGGCAACATTAACACAAGACTGAAATTGTCTTGAAAACCGATTGAAATTGTCAAGACAACATTCGCAGTGCCCTTAGAGACGAAGCTGTTCTTCTCTGGTGCAGTGGGATGTTGCTCGGCTACTCCCCTGGAGGCCCCAGGTGATGAGGGCTCAGGTGGCAACGAGACAACTTTACAGAAGCACAATAACTGAGATGGATGTATTGTTGTTCTACTCAGAAGGGAGACTCCCGTTATTTTTGTGTGCGATTGCAACCACGGAAACACACACAAGAGACTGCCTATGTTTGAACTTCTCGTGTCAAACACATGAGAAACTCATATCTAATTTTGTGAGAGAGTCTTATTTTCTCGACAACAGGGTAGTGCAACTGGCAGCCCGTGGGCCGACAGCACCCTGTGTGGACCTCCCCCCCCACCACCACTACCACCACCACCACCACCACCAAGAATGTTTTCAAATATTGATGACATCATAAAAAAGACATTTACAAACACATCTCAATGGATTCCAATGGGCCACAAAAAACTACAATCTGGTTTTCATTAAATTCGCTAAGTGCATACAAGGACAGGTGATTGAAATGTAACATGGGATCATTTAACATGTTTAGAAACTTACACCTCTGTCAAATATACTCAGCACATGTTATAATCTGATATGTTGGCGTGCGATGTCTCCCCTGAGTTTCCAGGGGAAACAAAGAATCCAGTTAGTGATCTGATTTTACAAAACCGCAAACGTTGAAGCCATGGCAGAGCTTTGGACTCTTGTGTCTTCCCCGTTTATATAATCAGTGAGTGATCTGTTGAAATAAATACTATTGTCACTGCTGAGACTGTAGCTGGCTTGTCCTTCCGACACCTCTCTTCGAAAGCTCTGACCACTCTTGTTACATCTGCTTTAACAGCTCACTCTGCGGTTTGCTGATTTAAAACGTTCTGTTCTGAAGGCCAGACACTGGTGCTTGCCGATGACAAAATCACCCGGATGTTAGGAATGATCCAGACTGTGACTGTTGAAAGTAGTTCACCTCAGACGCTGCACTCATGAATTTATAAGCCAACAGCTGATGATGAATGTCTGAATGTCTCCAATATGATGCACATGATTCATGAAATGCGTTATTGGTTACAAGACTTTTTTTTTCTTCCAAATGTTCCATTGTGCAGCATGTCATGTCATTTGACATTATTGTTTGACTCATCGCTGTGGTTTAGTACAGCTCCAATGCAAAATCCAAGTTCATCTCTGTGCACTATGCTCATTTCCAAGTATTTTAGAAGCTTGGAAAAATGATTTACAATGTTGCTTTGGAAAGGGCATACATAACTACAGTATAGGAGTGAAAAAAGGCCCATGTGAATATTTTTCCGTTGTACCCAAGATTAGTGCACATGCGGCTTTTGTGTGTGGTCACTGAGCGTTTGACAACAAGACGGTGGAATATCCCGAATGATGTCGTTCTTTAGCCGAGTGTAGTACGGAAATATGTCAATGGCAATTTTAAGCCCATTTCCAAACGGAGAATGAGAAGAGAGCCACGTGGCTCACTTTGTGACCAGTATTTAGGGAAAACATAAGCGTGACAGCTGTAGTAAGATCGTCAGGATCGCCAAATGGAACGGAACAATAAAAAACAAAAACAAGAAAAATTCAGTCTAATGTGTCATTTGGACATAGATTGGAGAATGCAGTGGGGCATACACAGCTTACAAGTTTGTCCAGATCTGAGCAGCCATCAAGCTAATTTTTTGCATTGAATTGTGATAAAAAATTTGAGTTATGGGTGGTGTAATGTGACACATTAGAAGATGCATCAGTTTTGTCGATAGAAGAAGGCAATTCCGATTTTTTTTCCCATACGTGCATTGCATCAGATTTTATTTATTTTTTAAATGCAAACAGTACAATTCAGATTTTCTTTTTCAAATCCAACTGTTGAATGTGTATATAACCCCAACCATAAGAAGAAAACACGTAAAAAAACTGAATTGTAGGGCTTAGCTGAACAGTTTAAAGTTGGAATGGTTTGAATCCCTCAAAAAATGTGGAAATTAGAGGAGAAAAACCAAATTATATTTGCCTTTTATTTTGGTGAATACACACATATCCATTAAATTGAGGCAAAAAATGTAACAAAACTTAATTCTGTCCATTTTGGTATGTCGTAAGTGTGCTATATTTTAATGTCATGCACAATATCATGGAGTGCTATTTTTCACATTGTTTTTTTTAAAAATAAATATCAAATTATTATTTGAAGGGAGGTTGACACAGATTAATTACGTTTTTATTCATTTCAATGGGGCAAAACTATTTAAGATACAATTGTTTTGAGTTACAAGCACGGTTATGGAATGACTTAAACTCGTATGTCACCACTGTAATCATAATAAAGGCTGAGTTTGGCTTTTGGTTCACCGAGATGTGAGAGGTCAGTAACATACAAAACGCAACTACTCAGGCGCTGTGGTACCTACCAATGAAGTATGTGTCTGGGGCCTTATCACCGTTGAGCAGGGACACAGTTTCCGGGTCAAAACGTAACCACAGTCCCACTGCCAGAACAAAGGATCCCATCAACTGTTGATGGATGGAGCAGAAAGATTAGGATCACATCAAGTGCAATGAAACTCAAAACAAAATGCAATCAGTGGCGGCGGACCAATTCAACTGAAGTGTATTTATCCTTTTTTCGTGAATGCTTTTTTTTTTTTTACCTGAAAATGCATTGGCAAAGTGCAGAAAACAACAGCTGCAAATGCAATATTAATACAATCAGCAAATGAAATAACATCAAGGAAAAACACATCAGCAGTCTTAAGTTAATTGGGGAAGGATAGCTTTGTTTCAACGACAGTCTTCGAAAGGAAAGAAAGAGCGCATGTTTTCTGCTTAACAGACGACTTGTTCTTTTGCGCTGCCTAATTGTGGTTTTCCACCAAAATAAAGCAGATGATGACAGGAAGTTTCCAGACGTCCCTCCACCCTTTTCACTTAAGCAGTCGTATAGACAGACAAGTGTAATTTTGGTGTGGGCAAAATTAAATGATGACCTAACAGCAGGATCGAGGATTTGTCAGATACATGGCCTGCGGTTTTGACCAACAGATTTCATTCTGAAGAGCGTTTACAGCACCACCTCTGGCTTTTCAGTTGGCTGTATGCAGCAGTGTGGCACCTTGAGCTAAAGCAGGCCCTCCTGTTTGTTTGGAAAAGTGGTTTCATGCTGCTCACATTTTCCTTCATTCGGTATATGTTGAAGAAAAGCCTTCTCCACAAAGTGCGAAACCTTTCTGGACGAGCCAGATGTCAAAGTGCTCATGTGAGATTGGAGACACTGTTGAGAGAGTCCCGACAGTGCTGGCTGCTACCCTGACACATCAATACAAACAGCCAGCAAAGGCTCAAGAAGCTCTTTGAGGATTATCCAGTCTCACAACATGTTTATGCGCACAGAGAACAAAATGAGGGATATTAAGCGGTAATCGTCACATGGTGTGTCTGCGTCGTATATCACAGAAATTCTCTTGACATGCCGTATGAAGACTATTTTCTGTGTAGTCTGTACACCAAAGGTGTCCAACCTCGGTCCTCGAGGGCCCCTGTCCAGCATGTTTGAGATGTTTCCCTCCTCAAACACACCTGATTCAAATGATCTGGGTCATTATCGGGTTTTTCAGAGCTTCCTGATGAGCTGATCATTTGTGTCATCATGTGTGTTGGACGAAGGCGACATCTAAAATATGCTGCACAAAAGGGGACAGAGGTTCTTTGTTATCCTTTTACTGGTTGCAATCCACAGTCAACATGACATTTGAAATACGTGCCATGGGGAAGAAGCACTGCGCTAATGAATACCATCTCAGGACCCCAAGAAATCCCATCAACCCCCTCACTACTACCGTATTTTCCACACTAAAAGGCGCACTGGATTATGAGGCGCACCTTCAATGAATGGCATATTTTGTCATTTTTTTCATACATTAGGCGCACCGCATTGTAAGACGCACTCTACAATGCATCCACCAGATGGCGCTACGCTCAAGGAAACGCCAACAGAACGATCAGATGTCAGTAAAACTTATTTAATAAGTTCACAGTTCACTTAACCAACAGCAAGTTATAACATTGACTCGTTAACGTTGAACTCTCTTGCCGCTGCTCTATTTCCGTGTTCAACTGCGAAACCGATCGCCTTAAGTTTGAACTCTGCGTTGTCAGTATGTCTCAAGCAAGTTGCCATTTTGGAGTGGAAATATTACCGTAATGACCATACACAAGGCGCATCGGATTTTAAGGCGCACACAGAGCTTTTAAGAAAATGGAAGGCTTTTAGGTGCGCCTTTTAGTGCGGAAAATGCGGTAAAATCCCACTGCTTTACCCCCCCTCCGTCCCCCAAACACGTTTTTGGTCTTGAATCATCACCCTTCCTGACACCAGACACACCC
>CAAKHF010012626.1:0-14714 GCA_901007745.1 Hippocampus kuda
GGAGCCTATCCTCTACTTTTTATTTCATTCCCCCCCCCCCCACACACACACACAAAATATGAAACTGAATGACTTTTATCCAAAATGAATAAGCAACGTTTGAATTCCTACGACAAATGTTATCTTAGTTTTTGTTCGGATTGGAAACACTTGCGAAGGGGCAAAGCCGATTTTATCCAAACAAATGAATACATTTAAAAAAAAATACCCGCCAAAGTCATTTGGCCTTCATCACAAGTATCACCAATTTCCTCCGCAGCAAAGTGACAGGAGACGCCCACATCCTGCTGCGTGCGCCAAACACCTTCTTGGCCGCTGATCAGAATCTCAGGTGAAGGCAAACATGACAAGAGCGCGAAACCGCATCCACCGCAAACGCACAACAACAAGGCGACGGTGCCTGGAGATCGCGTCGTCTTGAACAAAAGGATTGAAAGTCGCAAACGACCGACAGCTGGTGGAACGAGTTCCAACAATGAAGGCGTCGTGTTACACTCGTTCGCTCGGTCAGTCAAAACCGCGGTTGCGTCATCGCCACCAGGTTGTGTCATTGTCAACAGCGCTTTGTACACAAAGCGTGAAACCAATCAGTCGTTGCTGCGCAGAGTGAGCAAAACTTTGAGAATAAACAAGCGGGCAATTCTGCGCCGTCTATTTTCATCCACACATGATGAAATCTTTGTGACCGATGTGAGCAGACGGCTCTCCTCCGCCCAACAAGGTTGTCATCTTCTTCCTCCCACGGAAGTCCACGTCCACCAAACCACAACACACACACACACACACACACACCAAAAATGGCATGCGTCTAAAAACAGCGAGACGCCCCACCCGGCTCTCTGCTGGCCTTCGCGTTCGTGCACTCAGCTGCACGCCACCCGGGACAGACGTGCATCCACGCAAAGTACACGCTCTTGATATCATTCATTTTTGATCATGCAACAACCCAACAACAAAGAATTTGAAGCAAACAAAATAAAATGACCCCCGCCCCTCAGTGCAAAGAGTTCTCTTGCATAAAATTTGCCATTCATGGATGGCACAAAACTGCCAAACAGCAAGCCAAAATGAAGTGCGAGAGCTCATTTTGTGCAATCCCCCCAAAAATCAGCTCATTGAAAATTGGAATATTCTTGAGGTGCTTGTTTTTGTCCCGCACGTCATTCCAAATCGAAGCACAAAACCATGTTGGTTGGCTCCTCGTTGGGGGCTCCCCCGCATCGTCAACACTCGTCGCACTTTTTGGCTCCCTTGACGCTTTTAGCGAATATTCTTCCATGACGTTCTCAGCTGTGTATTGTGTGTCGCGTTTGTCTATGCCTGGACCTTGATCTGTAAATCAAGATGATTGACAGACTGACTTGGATTATTTCGCTAATCTTGGGCCAACAGTGCGACGAACGAGCAAGCACAAATGCTCGTTTTCCACAGAAAGTCAAATGATCACAAGACACGTTTGGAATCAGGTCCGCCGGAGGCTGAACGTGTTTGGGGAGGAAACAAATGAAATATAAACAAGTTTTAAAAAGGGCCGACTGATTTATCACTCGGCCTTTTCAAAAACAAACCCTAACGGGACAGAGTTTGGCGGATTAAAAGGGATTTGTGACGGCACTGACGTATCACGTTCACAAGCATTGTCATATTGATTCCTGGCTTGCTTTGTCGCGTTCGGTTGTCACCGAGTGTCTCAAGATGGCGACCGATCGTCACCCAAACTCACATGCACAGCTCCGGTCATGTCCACTTTAACCTGCGAAAATGGAAACGCCGTCGGCACAATACTTTGGATTGGATTGACATTAAATGGGAGCTCCTGTGAGAGGGGGACAAACCTACACAAAATTGAAAAATAGTGTGCTGGTCGTTTTACATTTTGACAGTTAATTGGCTAAGAATAGCGATGTGCATATGAATTTTGATGGCGACTGGTCGGAGCGTTCAGACATTTGGCAGCGCTTAAGTTCGCGTTCGATGCCGTTGCCCCCACAACCAACTGGCTTCCATCACTGCCGCTGTCGTGGCAGCACGTCTCGTTAACGGGGCAAAAGTGGCTTCTTAGCAGCCACAGATTGAGGTCCATGTCGCTGACGCCCGCCACTCATGCAGCTGAAGTGCGCGAGAGGGAAACGCCAACGTCTGTCTGGCCACTTGCACTGCATCAACGTCAACTGCGTGAAAACTGCCCCATCAGGGCTCGGCTCGGTGAAATTACAAAATTGGACTTTGAAAAATCCAGCAGGCACTAGTGAGGATATGCGGTGCAGAAAATGGCGGGGCGGGGGGGTTGTATTTAATATACAATTCATCCTACAAAGAGTTTTGTTTTGAGAGTAGTCATTTATTGACCAGTTTCTCCAAAACCAACCGATAAAATTGAAAATGCATTTTTCTGATTTAAAAGAAACAAACGCGCATCAATGCGGACATCAGACGACGTGAATGTCGCCCGATTTGGAGCCGAAAGATGCGTTGCAGAAAAACATCCAATAGTGTCTCGCGGCCGATTTTGAGTTGTCTTGACACGTCGTGGGGCCGTGTCGCGGGACATACTCAACGATTGGTCGTGAGGCATCTGGGACACTCGCGCTCGTTTTCACTCGAGAGTGAAAGACAAGCAAACGCCGGAAGTGGCGGCCAGAGCAAAAAAGGCGGACATGTTGTGCAGCACATTCAGTTCATCGGGGACCGTGTGAACCGCTTCACGTCGGCGTAATTCATGTTGCTTCCTGTCAGAAAAACGGCGAGCACCACCAAAATGTATGCAGCCATCCCGACTTGCCCTTTCCATTTTCAACCTCTGAACATTTAACAATTGCCTCAATATTTTTTTCAATTTTAAGGACATTCAACTCTAGACCCGCAGGTTGCGGATGCTGACCACAGACGCTCATTATCGAGAAAGCTGCGATTAATCATCACCAAAATTAATGTGGACATCTCTACTTATGCCCACTTCAGCCAATAAAATTATTAGAACGATCGCCCTTAAGTAACCTACTGTAAAGCTTCTGTTGTGAGCATCGAGAGAGAGACATTTTAACAGCCCCCAAAAAAGTTTTCTGACATCAAGTGACGAGAAGCTTTTTCGGTGGAGATGAAAACACTTATTGTACATAAAATCCTAAATATCAGGGCAATCGTTCTGAGATTTTCAGAGGTTGAAGTGGGCATGCGTTGAGCTGTGCAAAAGTATTTTGGTAACGATTAGTCCGTTTTAGGATATTGGGTGACATTTTTTTTTTTTACGTTAAGCGTTTTAGAGTCTCCCGTTCATTTTTCCTCCGCCAAACGAACCCTTGGGGGTGCTTTGACACTACACTAGTGAGCTGCTGATCACCTGCGCGAACTCCGAAACGAGTATGCTGCTTTTTGGATGTTCCAGCGCTGACGTGAAATTGCCCGTGCGCGGCAGCTTGTCATGTCCGAGGAGAGGCTCGTCGTGCGGTGGATTCGGCGGACACTTTTTGCAAATGCGCCTTTTCGTTCGTCTCTCATCAAGCTTTTTCGACTCCCGACCGTGGCGCCTTTTAACCAAACTCAAGCGACACTTCACACAAAATCGACCTTAAAGAGACGACGAGAACATGGCAAGGAAACTATTTGGTGGAAAAAAAGCAGCACGCCGAACAGAACCGCAGGGCGCGGACGCCTTGTGAACGCTTTGAGCAAAATTCTCCGCTCAATGTGAACCGCGCAAAAGCGCCGGAAAGTCCGAATTGTTCAAATAGCCATCGGGTTTACGCGTGACGTCCACTGTGGACGTGGGCTAGCTGGTGGCTAACGGAGGCAGCTAAGCTTTAGCTGGCACTCCCCGCTCCCCAAAAGCCCCGAACGAGCAGCCACCAACCTCCTTCTTGTCCTGGAGACACTCGAGCACCGCCAGGTTGTTGCCCCACGTCTCCTTGGAGCACAGGCGCGTCAGGTCGTCCCTGCACACCGCCTCCTCGGACAACTTCCAGGCGGCGGTGCGCTTCCGAGACGCCGAGGCCCCGCCGCCGCCGCCGCCGCCGCCCGGGTTCTTCTCAGCGGCAGCTCCCGCGTTGACCGCGCCGGGCAGGTTCTGGAAGTTGGCGGCGACGGGCCACGCCTTGGCCGGGCCGTTGCCGTCCGCTCGATACAGCCGGAAAAGCGATGAGACGCACAAGAAAAGCAGGAGGTGAGGAACACGTATGCAATCCGCCATCTTCAGCCTGCTGCTGGCGCTGCGTTCAGGGTCACTCGGGAATGTCGGGACGCCGGTTGTGCAGAAGAACATCAGTCAGACCGCCTGAGCTGCGCTCTTCCGCCAGCCTGGCTGGAGGTGGGCGGCTCGTGAATAATTCATGAGGACGTCTGGGTTCAGGTGGCGGGTCATCCAATCGCACAAGCCCAAAGCATATCGTCGTTGCGCATGCGTCATACTGAGGACGGAAGCTCGGAGCAGCCTTTTTTTTTAAAAAAACCCTCAGCGCAGACTTTTTCACTTATTTTTGACACCGAGGCCCTGTTGGGAAAATCCAGCTTCTTACAATGATGTCACATTTCCTTATCCTTTGTTGGAATACGTCATGGGGTCAAGGAGCGATATCATGGCGTTTCCTGCTGCCACTTACTCCTCAAAATCCAGCACTACAATTCAACAAAGGTTTTCTGACAAAAGATACAAAGAGTGGCAGATTTGGGAAACAACCTAATGACTTCTTGTTTCGTTGTTGGCATTAAATCACTCGTTTTAATGCGTTGTTTCAGAGCAATACATATTTGTTTTGTTTCTTCTCAGAGAAAAAAAAAGTACAAATAAGAGGTGAAACCATCTTGAGGAGACGATCTCCACGCTGACATCTGATTTGGAGCTGCATCCAATTCTTTCATTGGAGTCTCAGAATCACATCATGTTTGAAATGTTTTTATACTTTCTCCCAAAACAATAACATATTTACGGATGAATGGATGAAAAGTTCTTGTTGGACCTCGACAGTTCAAACCAACTCAGACTGAAAAATATTTTTTTTTATTATTATTCACTTGAAAGAGAAATAACGTAATGACGCATATAAAACAATCCTCGGTAATCATACAAACTGTACATGGTTCACAAAGGGAACGGTTGTGAAAAAGTAGGCCACAGGTTGCTTTTGGTGTCTTGATTTGGAACATCTGTGGCCGCGTGGCTCCTCGTACAAACCATCCATGAGCACTTTGTGCCGGTGCCGAGTTCCAGGCCGCTTTCGACGTGCCAGGCTTCTGCCGAAAGGCCCTGAAAGCTTCTTCCCTCGCGTTAAAAACATCCCAGGATTTCATGTCCAAATGTGTCAAACGCTCAACATGATGAAGAAAGTCGACCTGGCGCCGCCTCGACTTGTGATTGGTGTGCACGCTCGGCGTGTCGGCGCCTTTTCACTTCCACTTGTAGAGCTTCAGCATCTTCTCCGTTAGCGTGGCCAGGAAGTGCTCGCCGTCGACGGCGAACGGCGAGATGTCCAGTACGGGGAGGTCGGCCGGTAGCCTCTGGAGGAGAGCGCCGCTGGACGCCTCCCACACCTCAACGGCAGCATGAAAAGATGCCATCAGATTAGGCCGCCGCAACATTTTGCAAGGTGACAAATGGAATCAATTTGCATTTCCGGGACGTACGTACCATGGCGGATTGCGTGGCCTCGTCTCCGGCGCACACCAGAGCGCCGCCTCCGTGCGGACTGGCAAAGACGGCGTTCTTGGTGAGGAGTTTGCAGGACGAGCCGGCGCTGAAGGTATGCACGGGCGAGCAGGAGCAGCCGGGCGGCTCGCCGTCGTCCCGCTGCGGCGTCCGGGTCAGCGCCATCAGGACGCAGCGCACCGTCGGGTGGAGCCGGCCTGCGTGCGGAAAACAAGCGCGGATTGACTTTAGCGCGTGAGCAGTCCAGCCGCCCGCCGTCCAACTGTTAGGCGACGCTGCGGGTTGATTGCTCCTGCCTGCAGAGCGAGGCACAAGGATGATGTCGTGAAAAGGCTTTCGCGTCTCGGGTGCGACATTAGCCTCGCGACACAGCTAATAATCCCGCGCATTAAACAATCGAAATGAAAAGAGTGTCAGTGTCATCCAATGGTGGAATCCCCTTTCGAAGATCATTTCATTTGACTGATATGAGTATTTGAATGATTGGCAGTTGTTCAAGTGGTAAAAATTGTTTCTAAGGAAAGTGAAACTTGCTGATTTGCAAGACGCCATTTTTCACCTAACGCTTAAAATGTATATTCCGTGAAAACTAACACAAATGCTCCTAAGAGTCCCCGCTCCCCTTAATTTTTTTTCTAATTAAGCAAATTGTTTGTCACTCAAGCCGTCTTTACTGTTGATGAATCTAAATCGGCATTACTGCATCAATTCAAAGAGTTACTCGTTGTCCTTTTGCCCCAAATCAAATCCAATTCGATCAAAACGGTCAACGGAGCGCGCTTTTTTTCTTCGGTCACCAGACGTCGTCCAAAGCGCCTTCCCGAGCCTCACAAGCCTCCCACCCGGGGCCGCCCGCCATCTCACCGGCTCGGTACGTGACCAGGCAATGTCGGCTCTCCGTCTCCACCTGGATGTCGGTGCAGCTTCCCGCCTCGAGCGGCAGGATGTGCGGCTTATACGTGCTCTCGTCCAGCCGCTCCCAGAAGTAGCCGCCCTCGAGCGTGCCGGCGATCAACCCGCCGCACGGGAACGAGCTGGACGCCGCGCGCGGGATGTAGCACAGCGACGCCACCGGGGCCCTAAAACAACAACTTCAAGACGTGAGTTGATTTTTACAAAAGCAAACTCGCTGACAGCGGCCCAAAAAAATGAAAAAGGTTCGGACACCCCCGCTCTCGACAGTTGTCGGGTCCGAGCGGTTGCGGACCCAAATTCGCTCTTAACACGGAAGGATCGATTTACGGCACCATTTTAAAACCCTTCTATGGCACAACATCCCAAAATAGGACGATTGACCAACAGACAAAAATGATTTCATGATTCATTAACATGTTGAAGGCGCTAACTTGTCCATATTGAATATTCCAAATTCAATGTTTTTGTTTTTTACTTATATGCGGATGATAGTTATTTATACCCACAGCACAATACTGCTTTTTATTGCTTTCATGTCCATAGAGGGCACCAACCTAAATAAGTAAATAGAAACTATATATGTATGGATAGGTCTGACGCCACTGAACATTTTGAGTGGTCGCAAGAAAAAAAAGGATTCAGAAATGACTTTGATATGACACTTTTAAGCCACCATTCCATTATGGAGCCTTTTTTCCGATGTGTCGTTAAAAAAAGTCAACGCAGAAGCGTTAAAATATATAAGATGGTCTGCCGTTTGACGTCCTTGGTGGGGAAGGGGGGGGCGGCCCAATGACCTTTCTGTGCGTGCCGGGCCCCGAGATGGAGATGTGGAGAGTTGGCGGTCACCTGGAGCGCAGCGGCTGGAACTCCTGCACGTGGGCGCTGGTGTCTCTGATGTCGTAGAGCAGAACGGAGCCGTTGCTGAGACCCGCGTAGACGTAGTTGGGCTTGTCCACGCACCAGCAGCAGCTCCACACCGGCTTGCCCGCGTTGTACGTCTGCACCACCGTGTTGGCCGGCAGGCTGCAAACGCCCGCGCGGGAAAGCCGCGCGCCAAGTTAGGCCGACGCGGACAGGAACGGACGGGACGTTTGCGCGCAGGCGCCGAAGTTAGCAAAAGAGCCGCGGGAAGGCGCCGCGGGCTGGCGTCACCTGGTGAGTTTGAGGGTGTTGTCCAGCGATGCGGAGAGCAGCAGCCCGTCGTGCTGCCGGTTGAAGCACAACGCTCGAATTTGAGCGCTGTGGATGGGAATGTACTGGCTGGACCTGAGGTGGGCCAGGCTCACCTTCTTCACGCCCCAGCCTGGAGCGCGCACGACATCCACAAAACCACACAAAGAGGATGAAGAGAAGGAGGAGAAGATGGACGAAAAGAACCGGACGCTAGCGCGAGCTCACCGGGCAGCAGCGCGGCGTGCGCCGACGGCTGCGACGCCAGCAGACAGTTGAGCAATTGGCAGTGGGCCAAAACCCTGCAGCCCCCGTTGGCGGACACCAGCACGGCATCGTGGAAATCGTACGGCGCTGTTAGCTGCGAGCCGGGCAAACCCCGGGGCGACGGGGACGACGAGGCGCTGGCGGCAGGCCGTCCGCCGGCTTGAACTATCTGAGCTCTCATCTCCTGCCGGACGAAAAGCCAAGCGGCGTCAGGCGTGCCGGCAAGACTCGACTTCCACTCTGGGAAACAGGAAGTAGATACCTGCAGTTCCTGTTGAGCTTGACCATACTTGTTGGTGATGGCCTGAAGCTTGAGTTTGTACTGCGCCGACTCCAGCTCGGCCTTCTTCCTCAGAGACTGCTCCTCCTCCAGAGACCTGCGCGCGGACAGGCGAGCTGAGCACGCGGAGGTGGAGAGTGACGGCGGGCGTTTCACCTCTTGAGGCTCTCGTGCGCGCTGTTGTCCATGGCCCTCAGCTTGGGGGCGTAGAGCAGCACGATGTCCGAGCGCTTGGCCTTCTTGTTGCACTGAGAGTGAGACGCGACAGCGAGTGAGGGCGCCGCAAGGAGACTCCCGGGGCACATGTTGGTGACCCCCCCCTCCCCCAAGATCACATGAGACGCCTCACAGGCCTGTTCTAAAAATTGCTCGCGAGTCAGATGACAAAACTTACCAGTGACTCCAACTTTTTTTGTTGTTGCCATTCTTTTTTTTTTTTTTTAACTGATAAAATACACACATTTTAAACTCGCATAGTTCAAAGGTCAGGATTGTGCACATGGCCAAACCGTAATATTCCTGGAGAAAAGCTGTGGAACGAAGACGAGGTGGTCAAACCCCAAAAAAATGTGAGCACATTTATTTCAGAGGTGTGTATCAAACCGGTCGGCCTTTTGCATAATCAGCAGCCAAGAAGGAAACTCTCAGTTGCAAAATAAAGTTGGCGACCTCTGCGCCCGGTGTTGAACGGCCTTGCGGAAGTAGATGGCATCAAACGCGGACACGGCGCGGGCGCGACTGACCTGCGGACATTTGGCAGCGGAGCGCTGAGACATCAACCATCTCTGGATGCAGGTGAACCCAAAAAGATGTCCGCAGCGAAGGGCGGCCACGCGATGCTCGCCCGCCGCCGTCCACGCTTCGAAGCAGATGCTGCACGTGTCGCCCTCCTC
This sequence comes from Hippocampus kuda, assembly GCA_901007745.1. Classification (NCBI taxonomy): domain Eukaryota; kingdom Metazoa; phylum Chordata; class Actinopteri; order Syngnathiformes; family Syngnathidae; genus Hippocampus; species Hippocampus kuda. Next base: position 9,167 of record CAAKHF010012626.1, read on the forward strand.
GCTTTGGGACGCCGGCAGGGTAGCCGGCGGCTGGAAGTGCAGATGAGAATAATAATAATAATCACGGCCCGACCAATTCATTGGCCGGCCAATTTAATGCGCTGACCTCGGCCCATGTCAAAGGTTTTTTTTTTTTTTTTTTGTCACCTGACCTGTACGCCAGTCGGTCCATCGTCTCCTTCTTTCTGGCTGTCTGGAGCTGAAGACGAGAAGAAGAGTTGAAGGCAAAGCACACGTAAAAGCCCCCCCCCCCCGAAGAAAGCAGCACTCACCAGGCGGCGCAGCGGCACCTTCCTGCAGTCGCGCATTGTCGTCATGGCTGTCGGGAGGAAGGGGGTGAGTGGGCGGGGCCTGTTGGACGGCAGCCGGAGCCACCTCACCCTCCTCTTCCTCATCGGACTCGCTGGCCTCAGTGCTGCTGGACGACCGGTGGGCGCCCGCGGCCGCGGGGGCTCGCAGGACAAAGTCAGGGAAGCCTCTGGAGGGCGCCGCCGTTTGGCTGGGGTAGTGCACCCGGAAGCCCTGCCTGAAAAAAGCCAATCAGAACATACGTTTGAACTACATCTCATTTGGACAAAATTAACAATTTGGCGTCCGAGAAAGCCACGAGGCACAACGGGCCGGCGGGTGACGAAGGGTCGACTCACCTAACCCGCCTCCGCACGGGCGGCGACTGTGTGGCGGAGCTGCCTCGGCCCGTCCTCCTCTGACTGAAGGCCCAGGTGGCGGGAAGCCTGAGTGGGACCACCACCCGCGCTCCTCCCCCCTCGCCACCACCGCCCGTGTCATCATCCTCATCCACTTCAGTGCTGCTGCCTGAGTCAGAGATGATGACGGGGGCAGCGGGAGGGGTGACAGCGGGGATGCCAGTGGGGGTGGCGGGGGCAGGGGCGCTGTGCTGGAGGGGATCCACCTCCATGGCTTCCATCTGATGAGCACATCCAAGATGTCAGCTGCACCACGTTCGGTCAAAAATACAACTCATACTTTTAAAAAATTTTATACATTTAATATATTTTGTGGATAGGTTACAAATAGATCACTATTGATCAACATATGTTTTTATTAAATCCATTGTGGTATTTTTATTTTTCAGATGTAGGGTGTCACGGTTAGCAGTTGAACCGGCATTATTGAAATAAACAAATAAACACGAAATCAGATTGAGATGTTTTTGTTTTGATATCAAATTCTCTATTGCGAGGTAACTTGTCTGCCTTTTGTCAGAAATAAATGAAACGTCTTTAAAAGTATCTGACATCGGATGAAAGGGAAATGTCAAGGATGAAAAGTACAAGCGGTATTGTTACATGGTGTCGATATTGTAAAGTACAGTACTGTACTGTACTGTATTCCTAAATTCTTGTACTGGTCTCGCTCTGGGAAAAAAAGGAATCGAACATCCCATATTATGATCATTACTTCGACCTTTTCTGATTCGCAAACATATTAACTATTTTTTTCATCTCATCCAATAAACATCTTTGTTTTCAAATTCAAACCAAATGTGCAGTCTCCCAGGCATGAAAAGAGAAACTCCATAATTGACGGCCAGCCTAAATGCATGGGGGCGGGGGGGGGGGGGTTAGCCCACGGGTGCCGAAAGGTGAGCTGCCGCCCCACCCAAAACGTGTGGGCCGTCTGATACAGTACCCACAAGCTACATGACGACCCGCTAAGTTTACTTGCTAACTCGCAGTTGTTATTAACTACAGCTCAGTGCTAACCACTAGCCGCTAACCCACTTCTTCTTCGTCCTCTTACCGGTGCGGAAGTCAACGTTTACCGGCGCCGTTCATCTCATGGCACGGCGGGCCCGCGGGATCGCCGGTGGTGGTCGCTGACTCTGGAGCACGCCGGAGCCCAAAAGCAAACGCGTGAAAAGTCGTCAGAATCAACGATCGATATAAGTGCGGACAAGTGAGTTTCTCCCGGGCTTCGCCACTTACTTCCTGTTACGCTCGCAGCAAAGATCGCTTGTAGTAAGCAGGAGGTCTCACACGTCCAATAAAACAGTGGGTCAACACGCAAATACCCAGCTAATGTTTAGCCTATGCTAAGCTATGGTCTATCTTGGAAAAACAGAACTTTCAACCTTCTTGTAAAAATACCAGATACTTTTCTTGAAACATACAGAACTTTATTACCATCACATTACAGGTTTGTTTCTCTAAAAAAAAAAAAGAATTATACCCCAGATATGATATGCGTTTTTTTAATTGCGTCAAGAAAATTTATGTGGGTCCAAAAACAAAACAACAACCAGTGTGTCGCCTTGAAATACTACCTTTTGTCCACAAAAGTCATCATAACAAGGACATAAAAAGTATTTTTGACCCAACATTCCTGCGAACGTCCGAGTCAACAAATGGAGAGCACCTTTGCAAAGAACAAAGAAAGCCTGGTCCATTGAAAAGATGCGCTCCATTTGCTTGCCCGAAGTATGCAGGAATGGTTTTAATCTTAAAAGATATAAGATATACCACCATATATCTTATAGACGCCATGATGAAAGGGAGCGTGGGGAAAGGTGACACGGTCTTGGATGACGCGACAACCTGGCGTGAGACTCGAGTGTGCGCCTCCAAATAGCTTGGCAATAAATTTGATGATGATCAGGTCCTTGGAAACCCTTCTAAGAATCCTGGTCCTCCCTGCACCTCAACGCAGCACATTAAAGGTGGTGCGGGACATATGGAAATTAATAAGCGTTGGTAACGAACTATTCGGCACATGGCTGTATGTCCACGGCGGCGTTGGCACGGCTGCGTATTGCTGTGCCAGGTTGAGGGCGGAGCCAGAGGGGGCACGGTTGTAGCTGATGGTGGTGGAGGTCGCCAGTAGGGTGGGGGGCCGGTAGAGCACGGCTGGTGGGGCAATCACAGGGGGATAGTATGCCATGGCATTGTGGAAGAAGGGCGCAGGGGGAGGCAACGACGTGGGCACGTGCGGCACGGCCAAAGGCATCTCGGCCCACTCGCCATCCGCACCCTTGCCGCGTGCGGCCGCCACGTGCTCGGCACCGACGGCCTCTCGGCTGCCGCCGCGGCCGATGTGCAGCGCCTCGGACAGCTGCCGCACATTCTCGCCGAGCCTCCGGCTGACTTCCTGGAACTTGGACTCGTTGGAGCCCGACTTGAGGAAGCCGACCACGGCGTTGGCTCGGGAAACTTTGCCCATGAAGTCGGTGGCAGTTGCAAGAGAGCGTGCCGCGTCCACCAGGGCGATCCTGACGTCAGGCGAGGCGCTCTCGGGCCGCTTCTTGGCGCTCAGCGCCATCTCCTCCAAAACACGCACATGTTCGTGGACCTCCTGGAAGTGAGCCCTGTGCGACTTGGCCCTGGGCAGCAGATTGTACACCTCGTTGCACCTGTCCAGGATAAAGTCGATATCCGCCAGCAGCACCTCCTGATCGACACACACACGCACGCACTTGAATTTTTGACACCTCAAAGACACAACAGAGGCACGACTGATATTTGACACACTCAAACACAACTCCAACAAACACCACGCTCACACTTTACCACCTGAAAGACACCCCTTTGAACTTCTCACGGACACTTGCGCTTTGACACCCTAAAACACAAGTGTCAAAGTCAAGGCCCGGGGGCCAGATCTGGCCCGCCACATCATTTATGTGGCCCGCGAAAGCAAATCAAGCATGTCAAGCACTTGCTCAAGTCTGAACCAAAATTTCAAATGGTCATATGTAATCCACAATAACAGTCGTTATTTCTGATTTTAGTTATCAATTATCAATGTGTTGTGCGCTCTTCATGTAGTATGTGGAGGTGATTAGACATTTATATGGTTTCCCAAAATTCATTCCGGCCCTCCAAGGGAAACCATAACTACAATGTGGCCCGCGACAAAAACGAGTTTGACACCCCTGCCCTAAAAAAAAATCAATGCGACTTCTTCCACACCAAAGACTCTTCAAAGACACATTTTGAGACCTCAACTCAACTCAAGTGTATTTATTGAGCACTTGAAAACAACCACCGCCGAAGGATGCACAAAACAGAGTTGGATGCAGGCGACCGATTCGCTGTGGCGACCCCTGAAGGGAAAAGCGGAAAGGAAAAGAAGAAGCTTGTATCGAGGAGGACGGCAGAACGCCGCCGGGACAGCGCGGCCGACTCCAAAGAAAGTTGCTTCAAAGCTGGTGAGTGATGTGGCGAAGATACACCGTCAATTATTTTTTTTATAAATGCTCACCGTTCCTCCACCGTGGCCTGAAGTCCTCGTGGAATCGGAGAAAGCACCGTCAGGTGGCGACAATTCAATGAAAGTGTTAAAGACCTCCAAGACACACACACACACACACACACACACACACACACACTTGAAATTTGACACCTCGTCGGCAGGACACATCAAAGACACAAAAAAAAGACACACTTTTGAACTTCTCACGGGCACTTCCAATTTGCCACCCTACAAAGACACGCTTGATCTTTGACATCTTAAAGACGCATCAAAGACATTTTGGTACATCAAAGACACATTTCTACGCTTGACGTTTGACATGTCAAAGACCTAAAAAAAAGACACACACACACACACGACTTTACACGTCGAGCACACAAAAAGACACGCGGGTTTGAACGTCGATGTCCCCAAAAGGCATCCACTTAACTTGGACGCCTCAAAGACACGCTTTGCCCAGTGTGGCCCGAAGACAACTCCACCAAGTGGTCGACGACCTGACGTCACGCCGCACTTCCGCTTGAGCTTTGGCGCGAACGTCCAAATGGACACGAGAGTTTTGTGGAAACCAACATGTCGGTTGTAAATGTTTGTTGATTTGCAACTTTGGGCGCGGCACAAACGCGCATCAAAAACAGGACGTGTCACCTCAAAGCAGAGGACCCGAGCTTCCCTGAACGATGGTCTCGGCGATTTGAAGAACACACGCAAACACAAAAGTCGATGGCGTTGTGTACTCACGTTGTCTTCTTCTGTTTTCCAAGACATGCCTGAAACGTCGAGCAAGTCAAATGTCAGGTATGCAAATTAGGAGCAAAACAATTTGTGTGTACTGACAATTATTCACACAATTAAGGTCAATCGAGATTGAGATTTCTCTCTCTGCCGAGTCCCTCCTCATGTTACGGTATAAGACCCAGCGTAAATGCAACTAGAACATGTCTGCCGTCTAGTGGTGATTGCTGATATTACAACTTAAAACGACAGTCAAGCACGCATATTACGGTTCAATGTTTTTTCAAATTCGGGATCTTCCCTTCCCGCCACTCCCCCGTTTTTCATGGAGAACCAATACAGAATTGAATCTTTATCATTTTGAAAGATTTTTTTTGGGGGGGGGGGGTGTCATTTAAAAATAAATAAATAAATAAATATCCATCCATCCATTTTCCGAACCGCTTAATCCTCGCTAGGGTCGCGGGGGGTGCTGAAGCCTATCCCAGCCGTCTTCGGGCAGTAGGCGGGGGACATCCTGAACCGGTTGCCAGCCAATCGCAGAAATAAATAAATACTGGTAAGCATTTCAGGGTGTACCCGGCCTATTGCTTCAAGACCC
>CAAKHF010012627.1:4431-22008 GCA_901007745.1 Hippocampus kuda
TGTGCCCTGCGATTGGCTGGCAACCAATTCAGGGTGTCCCCCGCCTACTGCCCGAAGACAGCTGGGATAGGCTCCAGCACCCCCCGCGAGCCTAGTGAGGATAAAGCGGTTCGGAAGATGAATGAATGAATGAATGAATGAATGAATGAATTTCATTCATTGAGGCGGCCCGGTAGTCCAGTGGTTAGCACGTCGACTTCACAGTGCAGAGGTACCGTGTTCGATTCCGGCTCCGGCCTCCCTGTGTGGAGTTTGCATGTTCTCCCCGGGCCTGCGTGGGTTTTCTCCGGGTGCTCCGGTTTCCTCCCACATTCCAAAAACATGCATGGCAGGCGGATTGAACACTCTAAATTGTCCCTAGGTGTGTGTGTGAGCGTGCATGGTTGTTTGTCTCTGTGTGCCCTGCGATTGGCTGGCAACCAATTCAGGGTGTCCCCTGCCTACTGCCCGAAGACAGCTGGGATCGGCTCCGGCACCCCCCGTGACCCTAGTGAGGATGAAGCGGTTCGGAAGATGAATGAATGAATATTTCATTCATTGAGTTAAGTGTTTCCTTCATTTCTGGGCAGTATATAGACAAATTTTTAAAACCATTAACTCTTAGAGAAATCCTTCTCCAAAATAGTGGGTTTTATATCATTAAACCCATGTTGGAGTAAAAATTATTTTCACCAGTACAGTACAGTACAGTACAGCACGGTAGGCCACTTGTACGTGGGAATATATTCCGTCATGGAGAAACAGCGTCCTCAAGTGGTTGGAAGGTGCTCTCGGCAATATTGGGAGACTGCTGAAGAGTACGGTATTCCTGTCCTATAACAATTTAGCTTTTGACATCTTGCATTTTCTACATTTGAATTGATTATGCAGCATTTCAGATACGCGTCAGTTCTTCTGATTTCCCACGCAATTTATACAGATATCATATCCTGCCGTTATCTTTATTTATCAATGGCACCCGCTGGGACGTCAAACGAGTCACGGCAATTTTAGGCCATGGCCTAGATATACATCAGAAGTCCTTCCTTTTCAAATTCACCGAACGATTTCTACACAAATGTAAAAATTAGTGGCAAGGATGTAAAACAATGTTTTTCATACAAAGAGGCTGGTCACGTGGGGAAAAATGTGGACTAAAACATCCCAAAATCAGACTGAAACAATTTACTACTAATCGTAAATATTATATTTTTACGGAAAATTTGTTTTATACAATTAAACGGATATTCAGCCACCATTTAAACAATTTAAATGTTCCCAAATATTCTTGCGCATATACACTACAACTCCCATGACCACCTTATATCCGGAAGCAATTCGCACGTTGTGTTTCACACGCTGGCCCGCTAGCTTGTCAAGAGAACAAAACCACATTTGGAGCAGAATTCATCGGGTCCACCCAGGTAAATGTAGCAACATAATACTATTTTCTTACGCGTTTGCTTGAAAGCCTCACAATTGTTTAAGTCTACTTGAAATAACGATGCTGGCTTGGTGGAAATATGTTTTTTTTAAGTTAGCCGGGCGTCGTAGGAAAGCAGGGGACAGTCTGTCTAAACCAGGGGTACATGTATCTATACAACTCAACTTTTGTGGGGGCCCGCTGGAGAGTTTGGGTGTGTCTGGCCCTAGACTCTAAAAAACTGTTCATGAAGTAATGTCCCCTCTCATTTTCCCTTCGTCTGAACATTACCCGAACTCCCAGTGCATTCCTTGGATTCCCATTAGACATGCGACCAAACCATTATCATTCACGCCTGTCCAGAACCTGAGATCATAACAAGTTACATGATGTAGGTATGTTCCAAAAAAAGTAAAACCACCTATATATCCAAATGGATCGTGTCACTGAACTATACATGTATTAAAAAAACATCATACGGAGAGTGACATGAGTGACGCTTTTCGTGACAATATGAGGGTATAACATTGGTTGCAAAGGTAAAATTAAATGTTGACTTATGTTATGACTGAGGACAGTAAGTGTTGAGATGCTTAACTTGTTAGATAATATTCCTTGAGAGGAATTTTCAGGAAATTGTATAGTTTTCTAGTATTCAAAGTGTGTTGTGCATCGGTAACGAAAGCAGCTCGGACTTCCAGAAATCGTGTGAATTGCAAGCACAAGACCATCTGGTGGTCAAGCACTTGGTCCTCTCTGCCATCTCCCTGGCACTTTGCAAATTCCTGACCATGTTAACAGTGGCTCAGTAATGACGTCTGATTTCTTGAGCACCATATCTCTGTATATTGAAGACATGACAACAAGAAAAAAAAATAGTCTCCTGTTTTTTTCTTGACATTTGCTGTTTTCGTTGCCAACCTTAGTCTTAACAGAAGGTTTTGAATGAGACATTACTGGGACTGGGTAAAAAGATGTCTTTTACTTCCACTTTTTTTTTACATTTCGCCTGAAGCCTTGAACGTTTTGAGCTTTTGCCACATTTCGTGCTTTAAGCACAACGAAATCAATTTGGAATTTTTTTTTTTGTAAAGAACCAACATCAAGTGTGACACATCCGTAAAACGGAACAAAATTCATGCGATAAATATTTGTTTTCATTTTTATAAAAAGTGGGGTGTGCGATATTATTTGACTCACTCACTGTCAGCCAATTCAGTGCAGAAGTTATAAAATCCATTCCAATTATGATTGAGGTGTCAATTTTTAACCCCCCCCCTTCCCCCAAAAAAAAGATTGAATTTTATATCTTTGTTCAAAGCCTGAAATGTGGCAAAAAGGTTCAATTGAGCCGAATACTTTCGCAAGCCACTGTATGTTTAGTGTTTCAGACTGTTCTGGGATGGGAATGCCCAGCATTTAGTGACGAAAAACCTTCTGCTTTTGAAGAAAATGTCTGCAGCTAAAGTCAAAATGCGACAGAAGAAACTGAGAAACCAGCCCGCGAGTGTGCAGTGTCTGTCATCGTCTGTTCATGACGAGGGCAGCCCCCATCCCAACGGTAACACTTTGAACTTTTGACATCTCACAATTAGCACATTATTATTCTTGTTTGTCTATTGTTCTTCATGTTTCCCTGAGGCTCACTACATTTTTTGTTGCAACACGTAAATATGATTAAATAGTTCCACAGATAGTCAAACCATTTTCACAACTGAAGCATTTCAGTTACCATCTCATCTTCAGTATTGTCGTCTCTGTTAGAATGACGATCAAGACATTGTCATTCTTATTCAGTTGTCAATCCGCTGCTCAGGTGGCGGTGGTGATGGTCCATCTGGCAAAGATCCACTTTCACTCAGAAAGAAGAGCTCTCACCAAGAGACTGGGTGGGTCCGTGGGCACCAGAAAAGCGGTGAAGTCTATGCTAACAAGATGCCTCAGTTTATTACTGGTGAATAAACCTCTCCTCTTGTACATGAGCACAGTTAATCAATGAAGGGTTAACGATGATATACTGGACCTCTTGCTGTTAACATGAAAATACTGTCATCGACTTGCAACTTAGTTGCATTCTGTCAGCGTTTATTTGAAACTTTGGGTGACTACAGTGAGCCCCCATTTTATCGCAGCTTGCGCAGTTCTCCAAATAACAGGCGACGGGTGATTTCTTGAAGCAGTTTATTTAATACTTCAGGTAGTTGAACCAAGCCATGTAATTTCATCTAACCATCGTCTGCTATCTTAATTCCCAACATACAATGGGAAGTATGTTGGGAATAAGGATGGATGTTTACGTAAACCTTCACTCAACTGTTATTTTAAACGCACAGAGCAGCAGCAACACATGCAAACAGCGTATGGTGGCTGGAATGCAACGCTGACCCGCAACATTTCTGAATGCAGTATTTCACTTTGGATGCAAAGAACAGAGAAGGATGCCCAGATTTAGTCTATCTGCATGGTAATGCTGCCTTGTTGTTGTGAAAGAAAAGTCACATGACTCAACTTTCCAACCAGGTTTGCTGCCAATTTTTTTTTTTAAATTGCAACATTTCGTATCTACATCAAATCTGATTTCAGATAGGAGGTTTTGACTTTGGTCATCGATATAATCATACTCACAGACATACATTCTGTGGGAACAATGAATATGAAAAACCATGGTTTTATACAGAAGAGGCATTCTTTTCTTCTTCCTCTCAATTACTGGATGCTACGTATCTTCCAGTAGCCTCCAGTATGGCCCGGCACGTTGTGATTCAATGTGGTACTACACTGAAGGTGCACGATTCTAAAGTCTCCTGTATGCTGTAAAAACCCATTAACAAAACAGAACAAAACAGTGGCTTAAAAATCCACAAATGTGCGAGTTTGTGAGCAATGAGCTGCGATATAGTTGGGGTTCACTGTACATATGAGAGGTTTCTTGCATCATTTGAAAAACTATTGTTAAAATTCCTCTCGCCTTTGCAAAATTGCATTCGTAGCTGGAGTTTTTGCCAGGGCCAGGGCAGCAGAGGTAAGTGCCATGCTGAAAGCTGTTACCAAGACAACAGGCAGCTGTCATGTCTTTGGAGCGCTGCCGAGGCACATGAGGAGAAGAGCGATGAGCCACAACACCAAGCGTCTTCCTTGCCGGCTGAGAGAGATGGCCAACAGAATGGTCGTATTCACAAAGCATTTTTTTTTCCTTGCTGTTTTCCGTTTCAAACAATCTTCCATACATGCATTACTTTCTGACTTGAGTAACACTTATTTTGGCCCACCGCAGAGAGAGAAATGCCTGCAGGGCAGCGTGAAAAAAAAGGAGCAGGCTAAGAACAAGAGCCGCAAAGCTCGCCGCCGCCACGGAAACATGCTGTTGGAGTTCAACCGACGGCAGAGAAAAAATGTGTGGCTGGAGACACACATTTGGCACGCCAAGCGTTTCCACATGGTCAAAAAGTGGGGCTACTGCCTCGGGGACAGACCCACCTTGAAATGCTACCGCCCCAGTTACAGAGCCATGAGCACTCATTGTCTGCTGCAGGTATGGACCTTCGCACAAAGCAGGAAAGAATAGCCCGTTTTTAGGTCATAAGTAGTGAACGGCCATTTATTGCAGGGGAGACCTTTCAGACCTACCAGTGATGGGTGAAAATCTGCTATATAAAGAGACTACCAAAAAATAAATCACATGCATTCAATATATTCAAATTTATTCAAACACTCAGTTCCTTCGTGCCCGTTCTCACTTTGTTGCTCTCACCAAATTGGAGACGATTATAGAACCATCACTATAAAGAAAACAAAAAGGCTCTCTTGTACAGATCTTCAAAGCTGCAACCCCTGCTTGATTCGAGCCGTTTGTCATTCCCAGTTGAAATTTACAATAAAAGCGAAACACAAAATGGAAACCCTCTATTTATTAAACCCTGAAGTATAAAGCAATCTAAATAATGAAATCTTAAACTTTATGCTAAAACAAAGAGAACACCACAGACTGGCTAAGAGAAATTTACATTGATGTTTAACACTTTCATGCACCAGTAATAATAAGATAAGATAAGAAAACCTTTATTAGTCTCACAATGGAGAAATTCCCATTTCACAGCAGCAAAGTTATGAAAGGAAGAAGTAGAACAACAAAAATAACTTAAATCAGAATTTTATTCGTCTTTAGCCATGGAAAAAAAAAATAATGGCAGTGGATGGCAACACACATAAGGGTCCATTGTAGTGGTTGATGCACAACTGTGACATTAAGATTAATATAAGAAAAACCAACATGTGAATAGATGTCCACTCTAGTAACCGCTGTCCCTGAAAGAGTTCATGCAATTATAAACTTGCAAAAAAAAAAAAAATAAATAAAAATCTAAGCACCTTGAACACACAGAGCAGCAATCGAAACAGAGCATCCGACAATACAGGCGTATAGTCTCTTTGCTCTGTGGGAACAAAGAACATTAAAACAGTAAAACGTTGTACTATTTTTTTACTGAAGGTGTCTGTGAATTATGCTGCATCTCTTTCGGTATACCTCAGTGCTGTCCAGCATGTTGTGGCTCAACGTAATACTGCACTAAAGGTGCACAACTCTAAATTCAGACAAGCCTGTATCATGTAAAAACCTATTTAAAAAAAAAAAAAAAGGATTGTTTGAAAGCCGTGATGTTACAAAGTAACAAATGATTACTTGTGATATAGTGGCGGTTTGCCAAGATAAAAATGGATTGATGGGACTGTCTAAAAGAGATTTCTTTTTGTCCAAACAGGACCTGTCGTACTACTGCTGCCTAGAGCTCCAGGGAGAGGAAGACAAGCTACTTGATTGTCTGTCCCAGCTGACCAGCAAGGAGGCTGGTGAGCGTGTGCACCGCTTCAACCACAAATACAGCCTTTGTTTTGTCATATGGAGCCAGTTCGCATAGCATGTCCTGCTTTTCTCATTTGACAGGCCCTACGTTTGCTCAACGGTTGTGTCTGTCTGGACAAAGACAAGGTAGCTTAGTGTTGTACAGGGCTGGACAGTTCCCCTTACAGCCTTTGGGCTCGGTCACATTCCTCTGGAGACCCCGCACGCCGGGCTCGGTTCACAGACATCTGTGGACCTGGGTTCATCCCACTCTTAAACAAGTAAGATATTTTTTTGTTGTGGCTTTTTCAATGCAACCCTTTTCTTTTACTCACATAGTTTGTGTTTCCAGGATGTCCTTACCGAGTTCCAAAGTGTGTGCCAGTGTCAGGCGGTGGTCCCACCACCTGTGCCATTGGTTATGGATGCAAAGGTCGTCTCCACCACAGATTTGGAACCAAAGCTTGAGAGAAAGCACACGCCTGGAAGGAAGAGGAAGCAAAGCGATAAGGATGCCGGTGGCCCTCTTGCCAAGAAGATCCTGGGTGATGGAACCAGATCACCCGACACCCCTGTTACCTGGAAATCGAGCTCAACTGGAATATTGATCAAGTTTGTCTCGTTTCCAGATGGGGTTCGTTCGAAAAATCTGCAAAAGGCGACATGAATTATTTTGTTTATCTTTTGCAGTGATCTCACAATGGAGATTGTACGATATCGCCTGATTGGACCACAGTCCCATTCAGTGCTGACAGAAGCTTTGGAAGCTGCTACAGACTGCGATGTAAGAGCTGTGAATTTCATCAGCATGGCAAACGGAATCTTTTGTAGGCCAGGCCAGTGACATAGTGTTGCTTTTTTTTTTTTAAATCAGGAATCGATCAAATCACAGCCCTCCTGCCTCTGGTGGCCCAATCACTGCAAGGAAGAAAGCAAGATGAAGCTCCATCAGCAGCAAACGGATCTCTTTCACACACTGAAAGGTTTACAATTTTCGGCTCGGTGGGAATCGGCCGGTTTGATTGTTTGTCATCTAATCATTGATTTGTAATTCAACCAGGTGTCTACTCAACTGCAGAGCTCCCCCCAGGCATTGTGCTGGGGCTGACGGTTGATGACCCTCGGCTCAGTATACCGCCAAAGAGGGTGAAAGCTTTGTCCTGTGTAAAGGAGGCGCAAGGTAAAATCTGTCCTATGGCAACTCAGATGGTGGAAATACTGGCAGCCAATTGCACCAGAACTAAGAATCTCATTTTCTAGCTACAATATATTGAGTCTTCCTTCGCAAATCGCAGTCTACCACTCAGTAGACCTAAGCCAATCTGCCAAAAATAGACCATGTGAATCTCACAATTTAACACATTTTAGAGGTGTTTAGGTAAGATTTTATTGCTCGGATTTCATCAAAAATTAACCCAGGATCAGTACAACACACCCTATTTATTGTCTGTCTGAAATTAGCCAGTTTTCAGGGGCTCGAGGGCCATATACTGCTGGCCCAATGGTAGATCTATGACTACCATGGCTTCTACTTGCAATGTGCAACAGAAATCAAGAGCGTGTTGCAACAATAAAGGCATTTTCCCCTCTCGAGGCTGCACTTTAGACACTACACTGTGTGTATATGGCGCATTACCAAACAAATACCACAGCATTGACAACTTCACCGAACAATAAATGACGTTGCCCTTATCAAAAGCTAACACTGTTGGCTAATGCTAATCTGCCTCCAACAAAACTCAATGCAGCTCTGCTTACCTTTAGGCTTTAAAATGGTGGCAGAGATGTTTCACCTGTGGGTGATGATGGTGCTTCTGAGTATCATAGTATCGCTGCACGATGGTGCATCTGGTTGTTGCTTGAAAGCGAGTTGAGATCTACGCTCAGTTTGGCTAGTCATGTCATGACCAGACAAATGAGTGTGTATGGTGGGCTGCCGTTAATGTCAATCAGTTGGGCAGATGTGGAGAATAGCTCCTCACAGACACACCTTCACAACATGGCAGCTAAAGACCCTATCCCACTGAACGGCGAACAATTGATAGTTTTTCTGAAGGTAGCCGATTTTGCGTTCTCGTCAAGATTGCAAGATGTTTGGCAGACAATCTGCAACTTTTTATTATTTTTTTTGGTCGCATCTCTTGTGACAAGAAAAGTATATGCAGTGGGCTTAAGAAAACATTGACCAGTACTTGGTTGTTTAATTTCACTTTGGATAGGCTGGCAGGCGCTCCAGATAACCAAGTATTTGTAGAGAAACGCACGTACAGTATGTCTTCCTGAAAGTCTTTTTGGCTCAGTTTCATGAGTCCACCTACATGAGAGGCAAAAAGGGGTTGAGAAGAGCAGGTCCAAATAAGTCTATTGTCATTCTCTGTCCTGAGGTCGTTCCACAGAGTGCACCTCTGGTCCTGTGCTCCTGGGGGGCCTCTGCTCAGCCATGCAGATGCTCCAGGTTCGAATCCTGGCAGGGCCCTGCACTCCAAAAACGGCATCAATGACAAATGACGGCTTATGCTCTGCCTTTTCAAGTTGTATTGTCATTGCTTTGAACAGAATGACACACTTTCCATTTCTGTAAATAATAGAAATGTTGCACAGCAGCAAGAAGAGTGTGCCCCAGTTTTCTCCCGAGCTCCGTCACAACCCAGAAATGGATAAGCGGCATAAAATATGCGCAATCAATACAGGAAGACACTTGGTTTCTTCTTATCTGCTTCAAATGAGTCTCATAATGGAGGAGATGGATTCTCTTGTCGCGAGCATGAAACGAGATAAGATAATTGCCAAGTGAAATGGCTTTCATTCAGAATCCCGCCTTTGCTGATTTCAAAATTCTGGAGGTTCAACTCGTTGAATATTCTGTGTGTTGTCATGAGGAGGTGGGTTAACAAAATTATGAACGTATTAGATGAAAATATTTCATAAATTGGCAGGTTGCCACTCTTTTAGATGACGACCTAGCGAAGCGACAAATTTCCGCAGAATGGCACGATATGCAAGAAGCCTCGAGTGACTCTCCCATCTGTTGAAGTGTAGGCTTACACAGGGGCATGCTCGTGTGTGTGTCTGTGTGATGTTTCTTCCAGAGGTGAGTGACGAGAAGAGAAAGGAGCTGTCTTTGCGCGGTGTACCAGAACACTGTTGTGAGAGTTTCCTGTGGGAACAATCTGTGCGCAACAATGTCACAGAGAATAAAATTTCAGAGCAGGTATCAGAAAATGGGATGTTTTCTTAGTTTGTGTCCAGTACTTGATTTTCCTGACTTATGCCTTCACATCTCACAGGACTTGAACCGTATGAGGAGCGAGGTGCTTGTGCCCGGGTCCAGGCTTAGCCCTGTTCCCCTGCAGGGTCGTGTTCCCATCCTGCTGGTTCACCAGCCTGGCAAGCAGGTGGGACATGAGATGAATTCCTGGGGTGCCGGATGGGACCTGTTGCTTCCGAAAGGCTGGGGCATGGCTTTTTGGATCCCACTGGTCAGTCCTGAGAGCCACACTTCTCTTTGGCGTGTGTGTGTGTGTGTGTGTGTGTGCGTGTGTGTGTGTGTGTGTGTGTGTGTGTGTGTGTGTGTGCGTGTGTTATTCCATTTCCCCCTTTTGAGAAGGGGATAGAAAGCCAAGCAAGGACCAACAGTTTGCTTTCTTAAACCTGTTGTTTTTCTTGGGAGCTTAAACTGTCTGTAACCTGAATCTCCCACTTTGATAGCTTTATCAGAATGTTCTTGACTTGGCATGTTCGTATTTCAAGAGTTTTGCTCGTTTCAACATGGCCTGTGAAAATGTGAAATGTACCTTGCAATGAAAGGCAAACCTGAAGCCCCCATGCTTTAGTTTGTTGGTCAGTCCCAAAGCCCCAAATGCAGCGCTGACTTTTTCTCTCTTGCCTCTGTCCCTCTACCAGGTTTACAGAGATGTTCGCATTGGTGGACTAAAAATGAGTCTGACACACTCTCAGAATAAAGGCGTTCCTCACTTCCCCCACGATTACCCCGACTGTCCTGCAGGGGCCCGTTTTCAGGGGGAGCAAGAGTCGGAGCTGCTGGAAAAGTTCAAAAGGTCACTTGAAGAATGAAATGGCAATTTTCCGCCACGTGGATAGTTCCCCGATATATATAAGCGTGCGGTAATCAAGTGGGATTGTCATCCTCTGCTAGCTGCTGCTCAGCACTCACACTTTTGTCTCATAAATTGGGGGATTTGTGGTTTGACTAGGGTTTGACCATTTGCCCTCCATTCTAGACGGCCGCCTGCCAAAAGAACCAATTACATTAAACATGGCTGCCTGGCTCCATTCTGTTGCCCGTGGCAACAGCTGGCTGAGGAGTGGGATGTTATTGGAAGCGAAGGAGGCATCCAGGCTCAAAGCACATCACTGGGTGAAATGGCAATGCGGGCCGAGAGAACGTCACATCACCAAGTCCCTGTGACCAAGCAGCAAACACATTTCACTGTCCTGAGGTATTTGGTGTTTTTCATGACAATTTGTTATGTAATGTTCACCCTGGTTCCCGTGTCATACTGGTCAAACGAGCAAGCTCGGTTTCACTCAAAGTACACAGCGGTTGTCTTTGCTGCTGACATTTATCATGCCACACCTTTGAATCGCACCCTTGTAGTGTTCATGTGTGAATGTCCCTTGACTCAAATTTAGCTCCGAGACCAGCTTAATGATGAGTTGTGCGTGTGCGTCTCTTTTTATCTGAACATCCATGTTGACGCAACACATAACACATTCTGACTGCTTCGTATGTGGAAAAGGCTGTTAGAAAAGATGACGCAAAGTTTGCTTCCTATTGTGTTCGAGACCAGAGCAAATTCATTTTGAGGGTTTCTAAAGTGCCAAATGCAATTTCTATTCCATTGAGGCTTAATATGAACGTACAAGGCATTTCTATGCTTGAATAACTCAGTTTATTAGGCCTTGTTGATCGATATAATGCGTTTGGAGTCTTCAGTAATGACATTGCCTTTGGGAAGCATTTACAGTGATGAATGTCTGCCTTCGCACAGACCCTTAAGGGACTCGTTTAACTTTGCATGTTATTTGGATATTTACAAACTCACTGTAATCTAATGAACATGACTTGAACCAATATAGCACACTTTTGTTCATGCTGATTACATGTTCCCATCTTGTGAAGATGTTCTGATATTCAATGGTGTCAGAAGCTACACGAAGCTCGAACAACATTAGTACTGTCTCTTATTTCTTCCTTTATTCATTTATTTAGAAAGTTGTGCAACCATTTTCTCAACTACAGTAGAAGTCAGAGTTTCAGTGGTTGGACAGTTTGGAATTTGACCAAAATTTATTGCGTGCTGGCTCTCACTCTCCATCGATCCTTGCCTGTCCCTCCCTTACAGAGAGAAAAGGTTAAAAAATAAAAAGTAGTTGTTTTCTCTCTGCATGAGGGTTATTTTTGGCCAGCAAAACATCTCATAGCCCTACTTTGCCAGGCACTCCCTTGTTTCAGTGAGCATCTAATGGATTAACGTGTGTTTGTTCCAAATGCCACCAGATAGAAAGGCATGAAGGGCAAAGAGGACAAATGTGACCAATGAACCGGAAACGCACAGAAAAGTGTCTTGCAACAAAATGGTTATCCAGTACAATATGGTTGAAGCGACAATTTGTTTTGGTGATTCTAAAATGCAAAAGATAACAGTTACAACAGAGTGCCCTTTTAAATTGTATTCCGATCATTTTCCTTTCTAGGACCAGGAAGTCATTGAGGCTTCTCTCTAGTTGGTGCGGACCCACTTCGTCTCAAGGTCAGAGGTTGTACCGTGTCAGGGAAATGCCACCTCTGGACCATACAGCAAAGAAATCATTCCTCGCAAGTCATGGGATGAGCTTGGTTTGGGTACGTCTGTCGCTGTTGTTGAAAGGCAAACCAGACCTCCATGCCATGGTGTCCGTGCCAACCGCAGATGACCTCAAGCTGCTGAGCAGAGGAGGGCCTGGCAGTAGCGCCCCTCAGGAGCCACCCCACAGGGATCACTTGAAAAGCACGCTCAAGCGTGGTAAGAAGGGTTCCAAGAAAGTCGCTTCGGACACTCCCTCAACCTCCGGACAAATGACCACCACGTCGAATGACCCCCAGCTATCTTGTCCCGCCTCTGTTGTTTTGGGAGTGTGGCCAAATCCCTTACCGAGCGTCACCTCTCACTGCTCCCGAGTAACACTCGGATGGGTGACTCAAGCCGACTTCTCCCTGTCGGCAGGCTGTGGGGAGGCTCTGGGCTTTGTGAGTGTCACTGGCCTGATTCACACACTCATTAGTCAGCCTCTGGAACACAGAGGAACGGTGCTGCTACGCAACCCCATGTCTCTGCAGTACCGCTTTGCAAAAATTAACATCGAAGTTTGAGTGGAACACATGCAGAACTTGCTTGATTTGGAGGCCTTTTTTCTTTTCTTCTAGCTTTATCGGGAACGGCTAGACAAGAAAGTTGCATGATGCTTTCTTTGTACAATGATCGAACTCAAACCATATGCCATGTTTAATTTGTGCTTTAAAATACACTGATAAAAAAAAAATTACATAAGGCAAATCTACAGAATCAAGAAAATTGGCCTTAACAAAATGAAAGTGTATTGAAATACATTTGTTGTCATCCAATATATGTATTTCTATGGACTCTTGTTTTTGATGTAAACATTTGTTGACACTAAAATGACACTCTGGAGATCATTTTTGAATTTAGTTTAAAAAGACCCTCTCTGTAGATGACTGTATGGATGATTACAATATACATACAGTATGTAGTTTGTTCCTCTCTATTAAAGAAATGAATGGCAAAAGCACATGTGCGACCATGATTTGTGATGGAGACCGACCTCTCATATGCCGCAGTGTCAGCACAGAATGCTTGGGCAGTGTTGGGATTTGTCATATTCCGTACGTGACAGTTGTAACACAGCAGCCACACAACATAACTGAGCCTCCATGTTTCACAGGATACATGTTGGTCTTTCTTCTTTGTATGCTGCTTTTTTTTTGGGGGGGGGGGCCTAAAAACGCAGATATGCTGTGACCTGCCAGAAAGTTCCAGTTTACTCATCTATTGTGGGGCTTGTCGGTATGTGTTTTTCAAATTTCAAGTTTGTGTGCCTATTGTGGAGTTTTCCTTTATTTCACAAAAAGGTCACAAAAAAAAGTACCTACTGTGAGACATGGAGCAGACTTTGTTACGCTCTAGCGTTGAATGAGCACAAGATGTCTTGAATCTGTGCAGGGTACAACAAAGACTATCAAAACATTCTGGAGAAATGTGCTGTCTAGTGTTAGAAAGCTCGGTCTCAGTCGCAGGTCATGGCTCCTCCAACAGTAGAATGACCTCCAAAACACGTCTCGAAAAACACACTAATGATGAAAAGCAGAACATCAGACTCGCAAATCATTGATTGCAGGGACTGCTTCAGAACATTGCGCAACAAAGTAAGGGTACCATCGTTTTAATTCCAGATCAACCAGTGCCCAACTTTAATTTATTTACAGTAAAATTGTCCTTGATAACACCCCCAAACAGCCCCCCAGAAGTGACAGTATTTCAGTTACCACTGTTGTTTTCTTTCTTCAGCGGTGGGTACCAACAATTTAGCCTACGTGTATCACATCCACCAGTGGGAACAAAAACTTACCACTAACATTATATGACACAACAGAGGCAATTTTGAGAGAAAGCAGACTCCTACTTGAACAGCAAATCTTGTATACCCATCCCATAATGTGTGGGTGGCAGGAGGGAAGTAAGGGTTTGGTTGCCTAGCAACCCTTAACTTTAGATTCAGGTCTTAATGTGGTTTGAGGTTTATTTGAGGTCAAACGTATTTTTTACATATGGTACAAGTTTTCATTCACGTGTTCAGTCAAACCACAGACAGTGATTTTTTTTTTTTGATGTACCATTGATTAACCCTCTTTGTTTCAGTTCTGGGCATAGTTTCTCCCTTGACAAGTTGACATCAGGCCACATGAAGACTTTTGGGAGTTGCTAAGTGTGTAATAGCTCCAGGTCACTTGGGAGCAGTGGACTATTTATCTTACTTACAGATAAACCGAGTCCAGAGAATGTCTTCAAACGTGCTGCCCCCTTCACGTTTGGCCCAGCAGGAGGCAAGTGTTGACACACTTAATCATCACATCAACAGATGGAAGGGCTCTTAAGACTCTTCTATTGGGTCACCTGTGTTACACATGAACTTGGCTGCCAGCGATCCATATGTTGGACTTTTGGTCTCAGGCTGCACTCTGTCTGTGCATCTCTTTCCTGCCAACACAAACAGGAGAGCTCATTAGATGTAGCCTCGACTGCAGATGGCAGGGCTACTGCACTCAGCCATCATAGAAATCGTGGGTCACTTGCCGCTAATGCTCTGCTTACTTAAAAGGGATTCACATATGTATGCCATTTGGTCTCGAAATGTGTGTCAACTTCACTATCATATAAATACACACACTATGCCGAATGGAATGAATCTATAGCAGGGGCGCCCAAAACGTTGATTGCCATCGACCAGTACATATCTGTGTGTTATTAATGTTCTAGATTTTTTGTTAGTGCAAACTGTATACTAAATATCCTAACCAGCTTCACTTTCTCATAAATAAAAACAATTTAAAAGTAGGTGACCTTTAACCTACGGTGGCGCAGGATCTGCATCACCGGAAGTCAGCAGTGCGCAATTGCCTCAGCGTCAGGTCTCTACAAAGGGAGACAGTGACTTCCCTTTTCACAAACTCTTGTATCTACTTTATTTTTCGGTTTCATTCATGTTAGGGGCCATCAGATCTTCCCTCGGGCAATTAAGCTCATCTCCCACCTCCTGCTCGTTAAAAATACTCGGCATGGTGTTGGTTTTTAATGTCACCCATGTGACATGTCCCATCTCAAATTGTAAACAACTCCTCTTCTGCTGAAATGGACACTGCACACGCGTGCCCGCCTTTTCTTTTGCACCCCGGAGGCTCGACAAAACGTATTTCTTTGTACAAATTTTGAAATAACATGCCAGTGTGCACCTTTTTTTGCCATTTCTGGTCAACCTCTTGCAATTTTTTGATACGCATTATGGAATTGTTTTTGTTTCTGTCATCGTCGTTGTCCAATGTGCGTCTATGGCCCAAGCAGTAAATTACACGTTATGTCTCGTAGCAGTGTGTTGAACATGTTGCCATAAAAGTGAAAAATATCAACAAAGAGGTATATTTTTCAGCTCTTCTGCGTATTCTAAGCTAAACGTATTCATAACTACCAATTCAGGCTCACATAAAATTAAATCATAAAATTAAAGAAACCTTCATTTTAAATGTTGGATGGCTTACCAGGGACCATTTCCATTGCTATAAAGTTGCAATCCTGTTTCTTTGCTTTTGGCCGGTTTCTGGCTATCAGGAAAACTCCCAGAAAAGAAAGCAGACATCTGCAAACAATGTAGAAACGGTTACTCCTTTGTAAGCTAAAATGTGTGATGTTTTACTGAGAATGCTCACCCAAAAAGGAACATGAAAATATTCAGTAACGCCAAGCCTTCAAATTCCTGGTAAAAGATTATCCCTGTAAAACAAAATATCCCATATCAACTCCTAAAGGAACGAGTCTAAAGCTGAGAGGTGGTTGCCAGCCAATCACATGTAGACAAATGACCATTCTCACATTCACACTTAGTTCATGGACAACATCTTCAATGAACCTAACATGCGTGTCTTTGGAAGGTGGGTGGAAGTTGGAATTCCAAGTTTCCTGAGCTGAGATTTCACCCCCGAACCCCTTGATCATGAGGTCAATGTGCGAACCACCATTGCACCACACTACCCTCATTTGTGTGATACTGTCTGCCTGTCTCATTAGGTGTTGAAAAAATGTTTATAAAAACAAAAATATTTTTGAATGTCAATTTTTTCATTTTATTTGGATTGTACCAGTACTACCATAATACCAAATATATACAGTATGTATATGCACACACAATTACATTCATTTAATTTGTGTCATGATTCTGTTTGTGACCAGCAGGTGGCACTGTAGGGCTCTCCCTGCAGCTGCACACCTGTTGGTCATTATGTAATTAGCAGTATAAAAGGACTCCCGCCCAACCATGGTCGGGTCATTGTTTGTGTGTTGCTGTTTGTTGGCTGCTGTCATGTTTGTTTCAGTCATGTTTAGGTCATTGTTATGTTTTGAGCTTCTGCCATGGTTTTTGTTTGATACTTTGGACTTTGTTTGTTTTGGATTTAGTTTTCTCTGTTTTAATACAATTGATCAAGTACACCATGCTCCTCCCTCTTGCCTGCTTTTTGGGCTCCACCACCACCTCGCTATGTGACAATTTGTAAACGGCGACTATTTCTTAAAGCTGTTTGAGATCGCAATTGATCGCACAAATACAATATAATCCTGTGGAGGGCGGTGTGTAAACGCAGCGACCGGCAGAGTGATGCGCTTGTGATGCACATACCTACCTGCAACAATGGCACTTGCAGTAAAAAACACAAAGTTGATTGGAACCACCTCTGTGGCATCAAACATTTTCATTGCCTGATTGAGGAACCTGTGGATGAGCCCAAGAATTATACTGGAAATGTGTAGGGAATCCTCACAAAAATACATATAAAACACATCGGTGGATTGACGTAATTGTTTTGTAGGATTTATCCGAGTTGTTGTGACCAAGAGAAAAGTTTGAGAAAGGAAATCCCACAAAGAAAGGCAGCACTGACTTGATCTGGAAAGCACAGGAGACCACCATGACGATGAGCATAATGTAGAAGATGGGATAGATGAATTGCAGATCGCCTTTTATCGACTCCGTGATCATTCCCGACACGGCCTTTACTGAGATGACTGTAAGAGAGGCTGCAGAAAGACAATAACACTTTACTAAGATGTTGTTGCACGGCTAACATGAACCTCGCGTGTTTGTGTTGATTATTGAGCACAGACATCTTTGCATCAATGACGAGTGACCACAAATCCATTTTTTGCTAACGAAGCAACGCACTATCCATATTGGTTCAATTCATGATCCCTGCGCCCTCAATCAAGCAAGTGTGCGCATGTCCATACCAAGCAGTGCCACCAGCAGCATCACAATGACAATTTTCTTCATATTCTTCTTCTTGTACAGAAAGAGCAGGATGCAAAAAGCGATGACCTCTATCATCTATTGAGAAAGGAGAGTGGGGGGGGGGTTAATTTATGCAGAGTGCATTTTCTCAAACGTCACACAGAAAATGAAAGTTCCAATTGCTTTCCATCTTTCCCTGACCACCTTATCTCTATGACAAAGAGCGGCACGCTTTAATTGAAACAAATCTCCATGACGGGGG
>CAAKHF010012630.1:8026-18854 GCA_901007745.1 Hippocampus kuda
GAATTACCCCACCCCCCCCCCTCCAAAGCCGACAGCCCTACTCGCTCTCTGGCTTTGCATGCATCCTCTTGCAACCTTAACTCACTTTTTAAGCCAACCTGAGTCAAGATTATAACGGGTTGGAAATAGAGAGGGAGCCCCGCTGCAAGAGTGTGCATTGTTTTGTTTTGACTTCGAGCGACCGGGTTGCTTCCATGCGCAGGCGAGAGGATGACCGAGGAGCCCGCCAGGACATGAGCGCAGGAGCACGCACCGGGCCGGTGCTTCGTGGGGCGGACATCGGCTTTCTGGACGCACATCCCGCACACTTGGACCTGAGCTGACCACGACCATGGTAAATAGCGCTCCACTAACTTGACCAAACTGTATGACAGGTGCTTGTTGCTTAAGGAAATGACTTAAGTGCTGTCCAAAAAGCCACTCTTTACTGGTTCCACCTGTACAAAACAAAAGCGCGGCGAGGTCACAAGTTTCTTAGACCTTTGAAGGGTTTGAAAGACTTAAAATTGTCCATCCTCTGTCTTTCCACCAACGTTAGCAGGACGCGCGTGTCTTTGAAGGGTTACAAACACAGGCCTTGCGTGAGTAAGCACGAGACGACGCGCGCGTCGTTGATGTTTTGACATTTCATCAAATTTTTCAAAATTCACCTTAGTAGATTTGGCTACTTGAAGACAATAACTCGATGAAGAGCTTTACTACCCACACACTGAGTTCACTGAAGACTGTCTTTGATATTGGCAAACATCTAAGTTGTCATTTTGCTCATTGAGGACAAACAATCATCATCACCAAAACAAACTTTGGGTGCTTGGAGACTCTGAAGTCAGTCCCACGATAGCTAAAGACTGAAGATTGTCTGATAAAAAAAATAACTGAAACAAAAACATGTTCTGGTCATTGAAGACTGTGTCTTTGATGTATCCAACCATCCATTCGCTGCATTTATGGACGGAAATGTTGCTTTGATTCATCCATCTTAGTTGGATTTTGTTCCAATCTCGTCAAATATCTTCGTGTCATGTCCTCTCATATTTTAGTCGTTAGTATTAAAGATGATGAAAACCTTCCTTCATAGGTGACAGATGCACAGATGCCGCTTACTCATCAGTCTTGGTTGGATCTTCTTTGTGCGTCGTCACATTTTGGACCTTCATCTTAGCATTGGTGGTCATGTCAATCAGACTCCGGTCCAACCTGTGAGCCTGTGCTTTGGAACAACACAAGAGTGGTTGACAAGTGAAGCAAGAGTCGTCGTAACGCCTTGATGGATTCCCTTTGGCAGGAATGCAGATGGCTGGGCCGAGGCGAGTTTCCCATGTAGAGCTTCCTCTCCGGACTGCCACCTGAGCCTCTGATGGATCGCCGCGTTTTGGCCAAGCTGCGGACATGAATCGTGAGGCCTCCGCCGCGACGTGGACGCTTTTGCCTCCGGGAGAAATCTGAGCATCCGGGATACGTGCAGACCTATCCCCCCCCTCCACCCCCAAGCCAGCGAGGGGACGCAAACCATGGAGTTGTTATGGTTTGGCCTCGGACTGAGCGCATGTTTTTAGTCCAGCTGTAGCGCCCACTTCCCCTTCCTCCTCCATCCCATCCCATCCCCCGCCACCCTTTCCCTCATGTCACATCTTTCCCAGAATTATGGAAATTTTGTGGAAGGCGCTGACTTGGACATTGAGCCTGGTGGTCATGGCTGCTTCCGAATTTCAGAGCGTCGATCCACTTCTACACAACTCCCAAGGTAGGATATCAAAACAAACCTTGAGTTTGGAATCCTGGAATGGTTGACATCTGAGGGTTCACATTTACCAATCATATGATTTACCAACTATTGAGCACGTGATAAGCGGAGCATTGCTGTTGTCCGGACTTCTGGTGGTCCCCTTAACCTGAGCGTTCATCGCGTGCGTTCACAGAGGAGTTCCTGTCCTACCTGCAGCACTACCAGCTGACTGTTCCCGTGCGAGTGGATGAGAATGGAGAGTTCCTGAGCTACGCCGTGAAGCACCACCGACCCGGACGGCGGAGACGCGGGGCGGCCGACCCCTCGGCGGGCCCGTATCCGGAGCCGCCCGATTCCCAGCTTTTCTACAGACTCTCCGCCTACGGGAAGCACTTCCACTTAAACCTGACTCTCACCCCTCACCTGGTCTCCAAAAGCTTCACGGTGGAGTACTGGGGGCGCGATGGCCTGGAGTGGCGCCACAACCTGGTGGACAATTGCCACTATGTGGGATTCTTGACAAACCGGCGCGGGGCCACTCGAGTGGTGCTCAGCAACTGCAACGGCCTGGTGAGCGCAAAGTAACCACCAGAAACTTTTCAGGTGTCATTCACAAAGATCTTACAGGAGGTAAATAGCTACCAAAGGCGATGGAAAATTGACATTTCACCATGTGCGTTGAGTCAAAAGTACACCCTGTTCTCTTAACCGCTCCGCTGTGGTGAAACCACCCACCAGGGTTTGTTCACTCGTGGTTCCGCAGACCCCGAAGAAGGGGTGGCTTGGTGGTGAAATGAAGTATGACACAAAAGCCTTGGCCGGGCCGAGTGGGCGCCGGCCGGCCGAGCGTTCAGACGAAGCAGCGCACAACATTAGCGTCATTGTAGTTTGCCGCCAGAGGAAAATCAACTCAGGCATACGTCGGTGTCGTTAAATGTCAGATGTCGTCCCAGACTCCTCTTCAGCCGTCCATTCTCGTAACAGAGGTGGGAAAACGACTCACTGTGTGTACCCGGGTCAGGTAACGATGTATTTTGTGAAACAGCGACTGGAAGTCAGAGGACTCTTTTACGGGCCGTGGCGGAGAAATGACTGTAAAACCTGCCCCGGTCAGTATGTATTCTTCTGCCATGCCGTGGCTTCTGTTTCGGTCAACGTACCATCGTTTTTCTTTCAGTCACTATTTGTGCAGTTATTGGCCAGTCAACATGTCACACTGATAATGTAATGCAACAAACGACTTGGCAGGAACAAGAAGTCAAGACAGGAAAATGAAGCGGAGCTCGCACATGTGACGATGTATTCGCCTCGTAGCCAAATGTGCTGGCAGCATCGAGACGCAGCGTCATAAATTGAATTAGTGTTTGCTGTCTTTTTTTTTTCCGCGCCCCCCCCTCCACTCCCCCCTTGCTCACAACACCAAAAATGGTCAAAAGCAAGCGTGCGCTTTAATGCAATCAGCCGTCTGGACAATTGGAAAACCTTGACTCAGTCTTGAAAAGACCCAAATAAAATACGTTTTATATTTTCACAGCGCCAAGACACTCTTGTCTGCTCAAAAGAGGTGCTTTAGGGTAATTGTTTGAATGCCGGTCTTCACTCTAATTGCTTGTTTGACTGGCTGCTAAAGGATTACGTATTTAAATACCAACTATTTGGCTTTGCTCCTCTTTGTGGCCAGGAATCTTGGAGGAGACGCAAAAACAACAGATATGGGTCACTGACGGCTATTTGAGAGTCACGCTGTTTCAAAAGGCGGCCGGCGCAGGGGTTCTCAAAATGTTGATGTTCATTTTTGTCAAGCACAATCCGAACGGCAATCAAACATCACGACAAGATATGATCGGAGATGTGAAAGTCACCATTTACACAGTGACAATAATACAATATGTTGCTTAGCATCAAAAGCCGAGGCCAAGTAACATGGTTGACTTGTTCGCCGACCAGTTTTAAGAGAGGAATCTTACGCTGTTAGCTGCCAGCTAGCAAATGATAATAAGTGCCACAAGCTAATATTTCTTCAAAATGCTCAGAAATACGACTCCCTTACGTTAACTCAGTATTTTAATCAAGTCAGAGAATGGATAGCAGCTAAATAGCTCATGAATTCGCTAGCTTACCAGTTTTTTGTCAGGGTACTGCCGATGCGGCCCGCGCATATACAAACATGCTATATTTGTGACGATCTTTGAAATGATTATTGACATTGTGATGATGAAACAAACAACAATAATTCCGCTAAAAACTAACGAGCTGATACTTGTTTGTTGTAACGTTGGACAATATAGACAGCTATGCAAAAAAATGTATGAAGCCAACAAGTGATAAAGTACTTTTCTTGTTTGTCGCTCTTCTTCCCCTGTGACCAGCACGGCATCATAACGACGGAAGAAGAACAGTATTTAATTGAGCCATTAAAGAACACATCCTCCCCCGCCGGCGAACGGAACCCGGATGAAGCACAGCAACACGTCATATATAAGATGTCCGCCATGCCCTCGTCGCAGGAGCAGAGCCAAGAGTCGAGCTGCGGCATTTCAGGTGGGAGCACTATCCCCGTCAGGGGGTTTTTCATAAGAGAGGCTAGTCGCACATATGCAAGTCCTAAGTCTTGACCTTTATTTCTTACCCTTCAAGTCCCAAAGTTACCGCGGCAAATTTCAAGGAAGAGTCAAGTCATGGCTTAGGTTAAGCAAGTCATCAAACAGTCCTGCATCATCACAACAGATATTAGGCACTAACCTTATAAACTAAACTGATCTCCATATTGTCTCTTTCCTGTCTTCCCAATTAAAGGCATATCTGATATGCAGCTCAGTTCATGTTTGACCAGTTCCCGGTTAGCTAAACTGTGAAGTTCACGTAGCTTACCTTATTTTGGGCTTCATCGCGATGGGTGAAGTGTAATGTCGCCGTCGTTGCGTCTCTTTATCTTTGCGCTGCAGTACAAAAAGATATTTCATGAATCCTACAGAACTTTTAAATCACACGTGCCACGTATATCATGTCACCCTGTTCAGTTTGTTGTGAATGTATGGGATTTGTATTTTGCTTGGTTTTACTCTGCTGTCTGCTGCCAGGGCGTTCTCAACTGCTTTACCTGGATAAAGGTTGTAAATCAATAAACAGACAAGAAACACACGTCAAGTCACATAGGCCAAGTCTAAAAGTCAAAGTCAAGTTAAGTGTTTCATAAGCTTTAGTCAAGCAAGTCTGAAGTCTTAAAATTGGGGACTTAAGTCTGACTCCGGTCAAGTCATCTCTCAATATATCTTTCCGCGGCTCCAAATAAACTGTGCGTGACATTCACACGTGAGAAGGTGCACAAATCTGTGTCAAGACTTTTATGTCAAAAGACGCAGAAAGGCGAAACAGGCAGATATGGAGCAATTTGGCACAGGGTCTTTTAGGCACCAGCAAAAAAGCTGTCGTCGACAGGAAGCCGGCGTGCCCCGACACGTACCATCTTAATGCTTTTACCCAGAACATCTGGGTCATAAAGCCAAAGGCGAGCGCGGCAAAGTTCAGAGCCGAAGACTCGTGCGCATTGGAGTTACTGCCTTTAGAATTCATAGCGGTGAACGTGGGTGCGAATGCTTGTTTGCTCGCAACGATACCCTGTGATTAGGTGGTGGGCGGTCCGCTTCTTTCGCAAAACGTCATCTGAGCTTCATTAAAAACTCTAAATTGCTTCGAGGCGTGAACGCAAGGTGGAGTGATTGTTTTTCTAGACGTGCCCTGCAACGGGTTGGCAAGCAGTCCAGAGGCAGAGGGCATCATGGCTTTCGTCGCAAAGTCAGCTCTGATCAGCCCCATTAAGGGTACTTATAGGTCTCTCTAACCCCCCCAAGACTGTTTGTCAACTGAAGCAAAGCAGTTGAACCAAGGCAATATTTCTTCAAAAGTCTTTGTCTGACCCGGTGACTGTGATTTACAGACCTGGTTAAAAACAGCAGCGACGCCCCAGTCCGAGCATCCGCCGCAACGCGACCCGACGACACGGGCCGCAACGGCACGCGGCGAATGCGGCGCTCCGTCAGCACCGAGCGTTTCGTGGAGACGCTGGTGGTGGCCGACAAGATGATGGTCGGCTATCACGGCCGCAAAGACATCGAGCACTACATCCTGTCCATCATGAATATTGTAAGTTTGATGCCGCTTTCCTGGATGGCGCCCCCCGGCGGACGCCATTTGTCTGACTTTGTGTTTTTTCTTCTTTTCTGGAGGTCAGGTTGCCAAACTTTACCGTGACGCCAGCCTAGGAAATGTTGTGAACATTATCGTGACACGGCTCATCGTTCTGACCGAAGATCAGGTACGAAGACCTCAGCAAACCTCACTATCTGGATCGGATGTTTCGGTCGTGGTTGTGACAAATGCGTCTCGGCTGGAAGAAACGCGTCATGTTGGTGTTCCCTGTGCATTCTCATCGTCATGTCGATCCCCCAGCCTAACCTGGAGATCAACCATCACGCCGACAAGTCTCTGGACAGCTTCTGCAAATGGCAAAAGTCCATCTTGTCCCATCACGGCGACAGTGGCAACAGCATTCCGGAAAACGGGATGGCCCACCACGACAACGCCGTGCTCATCACTCGGTGAGGACAAGTCGGCGCTCTTTTGGCGCGCTTGGCTGTTACAATGCCGAGGGCCCAATCAAGAGGAAATGAAAATAGAAGGTGCTCTGTACAATGTCATGCGGCGAGAGCCAAAAGCTGCGCTCGTCTTTATCTGCGGTGTTGTTGGCCGGACTGTTTGGCCTGGTAAACTATAGCAACTCAAGTGTTGGCGGGTGGATTCTGTTTCAAGAACAGTCTCTTCACTTTCTGTCATCAGAGCTCTCTTGCTCGCTGACGCTCTGCAGATCGTCTCCTGGATGCCATTGCCTTTCTCTCTCCCTCTCGCACGTCTCTTTGTTTTCCCGGAATTCATTTGGTAGTCTCCTTCAATCAGAACGCCGCACTGTGTTTGAAGTCGATGCAGCGAGTTCAATCTCAAAAGATGCCAAGAGCCATCGAGACGATGCCGATCATCGTTCGGTGTCGCATTTCGGAAAGCTGCGCTGCCAAAGAGCTCCTCTGTCAAACTCGACATTTCAGAAATTGACCGCGACCGTGATGTTGCCTAACGGTGAAATATACAAAAGCCTTTGGCGATGTTGATCGCAATCAAGTGGCTGGACATGACCTTGAGGAGGGCACGAAGAAGACAACAGACGTGCTTTGTCTCTCTCCCTTTGAAGGTGAAGCGTTGAGGGGCGAGGGTGGCTGTTTGATGTGAGAGGGCGGGGTCTGCTCTCCAGGGTTACTCTTAGTGTGATCTTAACTTTGAGATTGAGGTTTTGAGCTTGGGCTAGGCCTTTACGGTACCATGTCTTCTTTCCGGAATTACGTTTAGGGGTTAGGATTTGGGGACTTTTCTATTCGGTCTGTATTTTGTCGGCTTTCTCGTGTGAAAGTCAGATTTATGGTTCGGGTGCCGAGTCGCTTTTCCGAGGTTTGGCCTCCTTGTTTGCTTTCCCAGGAAGGGTTAAGACTACTTTGTTTGAGTTCCAGGTTAGGGTTCATGGTTGGGAACCCGTTCAATGAAGTTCGACGAACTGTGAACCGAGGTCTGCGGGGGGAGCTACGTTGGGAAGAAGGCGGGAAGCAGAGACAAATCAAATTTGCGGTGCCCTTGGTTTTAATAGATTAAAAGCTTTCGCTACGATTCGTGGCCATCGTAAGTTGCACGCGGCCTCCCTCGGCTGCGCTGTATTGGATTAGCGGCGCGGCACGCGAGTTAGCGGGGTCAACGGTGAGGTCACAGCGCGACTTGGTCCACCTTCGTGCGGCAAGATGGGAACGGAGCAGTCACGACAAGCGCTGAGATTGCTCGCGTCTCGGCTGAAGTTCATCTTCTCCTCTCTCTCTGTTGTCTTATGTTTTCAGGTATGACATCTGCACCTACAAGAACAAGCCCTGTGGAACGCTAGGTGAGAACTGTGCAGCAAAATGAAGGCTTTTTGCCTTCAAAAAGAAGTCCTAAAACTGGAGCGTCGGTGTTAGAGTTGACAGTCCTGAACCCCGGCACTGCTGAATTGCCTTCCACACGGGCAACAATCTGTCTCAAGTTACGCCTCCGATCCGATTTTGGAAACCTCGAACTTCATGTTTGGTGGATTCACTGACTTCACTGACCCCTGATTCCACGTTGGTTGCTTTCACACTAAAAAGGCAGAATTATCGCAGTTTTAAAGACGATGGAAGCCAAGAACGTAGACCCGCAGTTTGAAAATCAGAAACGGTAACAATAGAGTTGGGATTCATCACCCTGTGGCGTTCACGCAGTAAAGTGGGATATTGCGTGCGCAGTTTTAGGTTGAGGCTACTTTAGGAAGGGAGCAAAGGCAAAACAAAAAACGACAGCCACCACCCCCCATTTCCCTCTCCCTTCTCCAGTCTCCTCTGGCCATCTTATCTGCGCAAGGGCCCGCAGGCGGCACAGTATATCTTGGAGGTCTTCTTGTGACTTGAGGGAGCGCTTTGACAGATTGAGCGCATTCGTCACATTCCCCCAGTGGCTTTAATTGCCCCGGCATCTGCTTGGCTTCCTCGTTGTCTACTCCCCACCCCTCGCCCTCTTCTCGGGGATCATGCTCCAGGGCAACAACTCTGGCCTTTTGGGGTCACAGAGTAATCACGGAGCCTGCAGATAGTACACAGTCCGCGCCGGTGTTGAGAAAACAACTGACACTCACGCATGCATTCTTCAAGTAATGGCAGAGTAGCCGCTCTCCTTCCTTTCCCTCCCTCTCCCGCCTCCTTTCCTCACCTTCAGGCTCGCCTCCTTGCATTTGGGACCATCGCGATTTGCGAGTCTATTCTTGTTTAGCCTCTTAGCAAAGAGGATACAAAAGCCGTGACACTCTTAGCCGAGGTGCGGCGGGGGGAGCTTGCGCAAACTCACCGCTGCGGCTGCCTTTGCCATTCGGACCCTCTGGTGTGTCCCCGCCCCCCCCGCCCGCTGATGTTGCAGTTCAGTTTCAAGGGATTGGCGCATTGGAGATCACCAGCAAAGATCTAACACGATGCAAATAGCGGTGTGCAGATGAGAATGTTGAATGCTTTATCTGACATATAACGGGGTCAAATAGTCAATAGATTGGCAGATGATTGACAAGCACACATCATTTTCAAACGAATTAGACCTCGGTGTTTTGCGACTTGGATGAACACCGGGTGCTGCCGAGATGTTCCTTCATATTTCAAGCGTGGATGACAGACAGAGAGAGAGAGAAAGATGTTCTTGTATCAGAGACAATGCAGATGTGTGTTAGTAAGAGTGCTCGGGATGTCAGCACGCACGAGACGAAAAACTGCAATCTGTTTTTCAGTTGTCATGACCTCGGGGAATTTACGGGCCCTTCCACGCTGGCCAAATTGGCTGAATTTTTGCCGGTTTATTTCTTGTTTATAAGGCGCCAGTGCAACCGGTGGGGAATCGTAGCCCGACATAGGCCACACCTCTTTTTCTGTTGAAAGCAGTCGTCACTGCGCATCTGAGCATCGGAATAAGCGAAACCGCAACACCAATTTTGCGCACTATGGATTTAGACTCAACTGAACAGTCGCGATAAGACTTGCTGATGACATCGCCTTGTCCTCCTCTGCCTTAAAATGGTTTAGAATATGTCTGACGAGGAGCTAGCCAGGCCGGCGGAATGCCAGACGCTTAGCTAACTTGCGTCGCTCGAGCTGTGAGCTGCGGCCGACCAGCGAGTGCGGCGAAACGCTGTCCTTCCACAATCCGCGCTGCGGATTTACCTTTGCCGTTTTGCACCATTGAGTCTTGTACAATCAACGTTCCCAAAGCCACAGAACCCATTTAGTCATTTCCACACTCATTGTCATATTTAATACATAGCTTATACGGTATAAGGGATTCAATTTATCCCATACTACCGGTATACATTTTAGGCCTTTGCCGAGCTCTAATATCATCCAGCAGATATCAAAGCTTAAACTGCTATCCATAGTTATTAATTGCCCAAAAAAAAAAAAGCTAGTGAGACAGTCGTGTGCTGAATCGTCTTACTCGTCAAAGAAATGCTACGATGGCTTGAAATAAAACTGAGCATTTATTGGAAAAATGCTGCCAGTAAATGACAGTCAATGTAGTAGTTTGTCCTAATGCAACAAACAGCCTTCCATAAAAACGTCGAAACACGTATCTGGGGGTGGGGGGACATGACTCGTAAAACACAGTACTTCTAAAACTGCTGAATTGTCTGACTAGAGAAGAGAAAGAACATATTACATGGACCGTAGTCATCTCCGCAGCAATGTTAGTGAATCAATGCTGAAACAGCATTCCAGAGTGATCACGCTTGAAAGTCACACACACAAGAGCCCTTCCCCCACGACACACACGCATCCACACACACCTGCTTTGTGGTGTCATCCAATCCACTCTGCACTCACCTGTAGATGTAATCTGTGAAGAATTGCCTCCTGTCTCCCGATGTGACCTCTCAGGCTTTTGGGAAGAAAGGCCTTGCGACACCTGGATTGCAGGGGAGGCTGAAAGTTGAAACAGTCTCTCCCGCTCTCCTCTCTTCTCTTTCGACAGCTCCCAAATGAGGAAAACATCCATTTTTTTTTTTTTTTAACTCCCGACAGCTTTTTCGGGTGCGGCGGCTGCTACATTTCCTTCCTTGGCCCGCGTTTTAGGCGAGGCCTGGCGCTTCGTGAAGTGTAAACCTCCGTCTCGATGTTTTCCAGTAGCCGGAAGCCAATCCTGAAAACTTCTCTTGCTCTCGTGTGCAACCAAAAGTGAGAAATTGAGGCGATGTTGCATTGTGGCCCCTTTCGCACTGTTGCTTAACCCCCCACCCAGAAAAAAACCCAAATCACAACAACAATAAACACAGAAAGTAGTAGTACAAGCAACAAGCTAGCAGTTGATGCTAAGCTCTCTAAAGTGAGGAAATCTAAGAAGCCTAATAAGTGTGCTCTCAGTTGACTCCTGTTGTGTGTGTGTGTGTGTGTGTGTGTGTGTGTGTGTGTGTGTGTGTGTGTGTGTGTGTGTGTGTGTGTGTGTGTGTGTGTGTTTTTGCATCCA
>CAAKHF010012630.1:31357-46371 GCA_901007745.1 Hippocampus kuda
ATTTGCAATGCTTTCATCCTGACCCACAAAACTTTTGGCTTACTCGGCAAATTCCAGAAAGACAAGCAAAAAGAGAAATAATTGCCCTTGTGACAACACACACACACACACACACACACACACACACACACACACACATACAAGCGAGCTGAGTCAGACATAAAAGCCCTACAAGGATGGCTGCAGAAGTGGACTAATGCGTAAATGAAATTATGGGCAGAGTAATGCCGCGATTGGGAGTTAGTGTGTGTTTAAAAGGGCTTGAAGAAGGATCGCGCACGTGTTGCTTAGGGGAAAAAAAAAGTCATCAGTCAAGCGCTGTGTAGTCTACATTTCATGCCGCAGCAAATTTACAGCCTGGACGGGATGCTTGGAAAACAGTAAAACTGACACTTGTGCTGTCCCAGCTTGTAATAAGTTGCCGCTAGCTTATCGTACTCTCCCGGCTCCTCGTAGTGGTGCTACCAAGGCGAGTGTGTGTTGTTCGGGACCTGGCCGCAGAGCGAGGACGGAGGCTGGGGTCCCTGGTCCATGTGGGGGGAGTGCAGCAGGACGTGCGGTGGCGGCGTCTCCTCGTCCATGAGGCAGTGTGACAGCCCAGCGTAAGTAGGCAAAGTAAGCCACAGCAAGCCAAACACACACGCACCCGTGGGCCCGCCGACACATGCGTGTGCTCGTCAGCACGTGTGCGTGGAGCAGGACCCGCCAAACAAAACCGGAGACGATCGTATCGCTACCTCATACGCGGGATTCTCAGCTGTGACAGCAAGTAATGACTGGCCGACAGCTTGACAACATTGCAGATGTAATGACCAATCAAACACGCATGGAAGCTTTCGCAACAAAATAATTTTTGCGTACCAAGCCTGAGTGAGACCCAGCTTACTCATTTTCACTCTCTGTATTAAATTAGCATCACGCCAAGTCAACACGAGGCGAAGCAAGCAGCCCATGTTAGCAAGCTGACCCGGAATCGAACCTATGCTCGCCAGTCGACCGCTCTGCCGCCTATTCCTAAACACTTCTATTTTTTTGATTGAAATATTTCACCCTTGTCTTCAAGAAACATGATGTGGTGACCACGCTTGGTAGGGCGGTGCCCTACCAGCCGCCACTGTGACTACAAAGCAAAGTGTGGAGAGTCACAGTCGCTGTCGTCAGTGAATGGAGAGATCGATCATTGCCGTCATTTCTTATCGCCCGTTTCGCTTGTGCCCACCCATTTTTTCCCCTGACAATCGCACAATGGTTTTGTGGTTGAATAAATAACAGCACAGTCAAATATATCAGATGTGAGTCTCTAAATGTGATACAGGGTTGCAGTTTGTCCATTACAGCATGTCAGTAGATGTGTACTACTCAACCGTTTGCGGTCCAAGTCCTCTACTGTCGTTTGTCTTTGACAATGGTGCAGATCAGCCACGTTTGGACGCATCGCTCGCTGTGCAGCAGGGCCCTAACTTGGAAGCTGAAAAAAATTCCCAAGTTATTCTGTACGTCCTTCTTTTCTGACTTTTGTCTTTGGTGGAATTGTGGAGGCCCCGGGAAGCTGCGGGGTTGCTCGAGAGGGTTCGCTGTGATCGGCACAGATGCAACTCTGTCTGGGCCATGTGTTTGCTGAGGTTGTTGCCATGACGACAAATGATGTCATCTCTCATTCAAGTGTCCTGTGTCCCCACTCAGGCCTTCCGGAGGAGGAAAGTACTGCCTAGGGGAGAGGAAACGCTACAGGTCCTGTAACACTGCCGTGAGTTTCTCTTCTTCTTCTTCTTCTTCTTCTCCTCCTTCTTGTGCAACCCGAAGCCTGCAGGGGGCTTTGCTACACTTTCTGGGCAACGTCTTTCGAAGGTCAGTGCACAGCTTCCTGACTTCCCGTCTCGGTGGAAGTCCAGTGAGACAGAGATTTAAAAAAAAAAAAAAAAAATGCAATGATTCGGATATTCCCGACAAACACATTGCTCATGACACTTCCTTGGAGCGCAAGCGGACGACAGCTTCGCACTTTACTGCGTGAAAAGCAACAGGCCGAGGGGTTTGGAGCAACACTTCAGATAAATATTTAACGTGGCCACGCGTCGACACTCCACCTCCGATTTTTTTCTTGTCAATGCAAGAATCTGAATCATCTTTATTGGCCAAGTATGTCAAATACTACACGAGGAATTTGAAGCTGGAGTCACTCCTGTCCCTTTGCAAAAAAATAAAAATACACTACACTGACCCGCCATTTATAGCGGGGGATAAGGTCGAGACCCACCCACGATAGATCAAAACATGGAGAAACCGGATAAAAAATCTGACAATTAAATTTATGAAAGCCTACTTTTAAAACTAGAAATGAGTGCCTGGTCTCACCTCCTCACTGTCAAGAAATGGGATACATTAGCGCCATGTCACTTTGAGGAAATGAATATAAAGATTCTCAGTCACATCGTTATCCAAAAGGATGCACAGCGTGCTTGCTTTGAGTTGTTTATCTGTCACTTCCGGAGTTCAGTCAGGGGCAAAGGGGCTGCATTGTAAATGTCAAGTCAAGTTGGGTCAACATCACGTCAAATCCAGTTAGATGTGTTCCTGGGCAAGGTTGCGTCAGGTAAAGTGGCGTCGGATTACAAAACAGGTTAAGACGGGTCATGTGTGGTCACTTGTCAAAGAATAATCTGTGCATCATTTGTTCTGTACCTGTATCTTTTTTTATTTCATGCACATGACTGACTATGTGTATTTGGAACTTGTGTTCCAATCATGAGTTGCGGTTTCATTTTTCGGTTGTCACTCAAAAGTGGAAAGAATGAATGCTACAGATGAAAATCTGTCAATCACAAAAATGCGTTTTGTCTTTTTTATGTGTGGTAGGCCTGTCTTTCGGGATCCCGTGATTTCCGGGAGAAGCAGTGCGGCGACTTTGACGCCATGCCTTTCCGAGGGAAGTACTACAACTGGAAGCCTTACACCGGCGGTGGGTTCGATAGAATCATGAAAAATGTCATTGACAGCCATAACTCAAGTGAGAGATGTGCTAGTCGAGAGGCGTTTGTCCCTAGAGAAGGCTCTAGTCCTGATATAAGATTCTGGTCCTAATAGAAGATTTTAGTGCAGAAAGAAGGTTCAAGTCTCGGGCAGGGGTGTCAAATCCGGAGGCCGTTTAGCTGACGGTTGAGTAAAAGCACCTGTGGCTCAAGCCAAACTGTGGCAGGGTTTTTACTTTCGAGACCTGGATTTGACACCTCTGGTCCCAGGAGAAGATTCTCATCTCAATCGAAGATTTTAGTCCCATCAGAAAGATCTTGTTCCAATGGAAGATTTTAGCTCCAAGAGAAAGTTAGTAATAAGGTTGCCATGTTTCACAGGGGGCGTCAAGCCGTGCGCCCTCAACTGCCTAGCGGAGGGATACAACTTCTACACCGAGCGCTCGCCGGCTGTCATCGATGGCACGCGATGCCAGGCCGACTCCCTGGACATATGCATCAACGGCGAGTGTAAGGTGAGCAAGCTACTTCATGGCTTCATGATACAAGGCTGCATTGGGTTTATTTCCATTGCGCAAGGTGGTCGCCTTCATGATGAGCCGCAGTGAGAGGATGACTCTGTGCGTCTGCAACAGCACCGCTGTGTACGACTACGTATGAGTGCTCAATATGATATGCGTGGAATAAATGTTTTCCTGCATTGCAGCACGTGGGCTGCGACAACGTGCTGGCGTCGGACGCCAAGGAGGATCGATGCCGAGTGTGCGGCGGTGACGGAAGCGCCTGCGAGGCCACCGAGGGACTCTTCAACAACTCTCTGCCCCGAGGAGGTCAAATACAAAATAAAAACACATACATACATTGTCATGAAAAAATGGTGGAAAAAAAATAACTCAGCCCACAAAGGCAGTTAAAGTCAGCGACATGGAATCTGGTAGACATTTTCTGTTATGAGTTGGCCCCGCAAGAAAGTCGTCATGATTTGACGTAGTCTGGAAGTGACAAACATCTTTGTCCTTCTATGGTGGGCTGAGTGTGTGCATCTAAAAATACCTGTTACGCGCCCTCCCGCTTTTTGTCCTTTTTTGGACCATTTGGCCTTTCATTTTGACTCCATTCTATACATCCACTCATTAAAAAAAGTCACACTGCACTTCTCTTGCAGGCTACATGGAGGTGGTCCATATCCCCAAAGGTTCCGTTCACATCGAGATCCGAGAGGTTACCATATCCAAGAACTACATCGGTAAGTTGTTATCCATTGTAGACGGTTGCATTGCATCTGGGATCGCCTGATTGTACAATATGGAGCGTAAAAGTTGCTGAACAAAATGATCACAGTCCAATCATGTGGTCGCTTTTCTTTTGAAAATATTGGCCCCAGCACATTCCTTCCTTTAATTACAAGCAAGGTAATTTATTTTTTTTACAAAAGCCCTTTTTCCATTGTACTGGCACTCCAGTGAAACGGTCTGGTTCTATTCTGTGTGGTTGCTTTTCTATTATACTTTTTGGGGGCCGCGCAGTTACAATGGAGCCGTTCCGGTTCGAAGACACGGGCCATGACGTCACCGTGTTCTGATTGGGCATTTAAGCGATGCGGCAAAGAACTCCACGGCACACGCCCATATCCTAGTTTGAAGCGAGCAAGACGCAGCTGCCGGCTGCCAAGTCATAAAAAGACGTTATATACAGTCCGCATATGTTCATCGCCACATTGTATTGCATTACGCTACACGCCTATCCCCAAAACCAAAACTAGATCATAATTCCTACACTTCAGACACACTGTAGTCTCCCAAAAGAACCGCGTCCATTTAGTTCCTGGAACTCAAACATTCCAATTATTATATATATTATATGTTACCAGTACCAAGATCTGAATTTTCTCGAGAATTTCCTCTGATGCACATTTCACATTTCAGCGGGAACTTAACCCCGAATGAGCACCTTTGGGAGCACCATGATGCCTTTTAGACTACAGCAGCCGTTCTGGGGTAATTTACCCGCACTTCCTGGAAAGGAATGGTTCCGATGAAATACATGTATATTATCAATGCCAAGACCTGTAATTTCCCTGGAGTTTCCCCTGGAAATGTAGCTTAATAGCACATTTTGGCAGAAGAAACTTGACCAAAGTTGATCTTACGCAGCACTCGCAACGCATCCTGGCTCATTTTTCTCCCTTGGAACAATTTATGACTAATCTGTGACGAGCTTGAAAACATTTTAACCAATTGTACACACAACAGCACTCACAATCAGTGCCAGATGTGCGCTTCTGTCCGAGTCGTAAACACGTGACGCCGGGATTCTTTCACGTGCGTTCGGAGAGCGCAGTTTTGTTTTGACAACCGCAAAGCGGGATGCCCGTTGAGCAGATTAGCGGCGCCTTTCACCTGAAGTCTTTTCCCATACGTATTGTGTGTCTGCGTCTGTCTGCGAGGACAGAGGCTTGTCGGACGGCTTGAAGACGAACGAGGTGGATGACATCACACCCGCTGATTGTCTCCACCTGTAGACTCCTCAGCTACCGTGCACATCTGCTTCTCGTTCTCGGGCCTCTCCAAAATTGCTTGGTTTGGTCGTCGTGATTATCTCGCAGCAAATAAAAGGACTTTTAAAGGGCTTTCCCATACTCAAATCTTACATAGGTCAGAGAGCACCGATGATTGGCTCGGTGACATGTCTTGGATTTAACGCGCGCGCACCCACATGAAAATTCTGCCCCTGAGGTGAGTTTGCAACATGAAATTTGGTCGACGAGTCTTTCTCGAGTAAAACTAGGCAAATATCGAAAGACCCGTGCCAGGAATTGAACAGGAAGCCTCACATTGTGGTTTGAAATGGTCATTTTAGGCTTGGCCTTGGCTTTTCGCTATTGGCAGAATGGAACGTACAAAGTATTTTGTCCAAATTTGAAATGCCATTTTTGTCATATCTGGTCAGGAATGTCGTCTCTTTGACTCAAACATTCAATAACAGCAGTAGTGGATAAATCTAAGATAACTCACGACACAATATAAATCTGATCTCTCTCAATCTCTCTCTCTCTCAATATCATATCAAAACAGGAATCATTCGTCATTCGTCATTGATGGACTGATGAGCTTTCCGTCAGTAGTGACGGCATGCCCAACTGTAGAGTCATTTTAGGCCATTTTCAGGGATGCAGGGCTAGGAGTTAGACTGCTTTGTTTTTCTTCTTAAAATCTGTTTAATTGTTGGTAGCATACTTCATGCACACAAGGTGAAGTAAAACGTCTGGACATGCGAGACAGTTCTTTTCGTAAGCCATCTACTGTGGTCGTAGCCTGTTCTCAAAGTTTGATCATCATTCTGAGGACCGGCCTATTCGCCGTTTCCATCCAGCTTTGAAATCCGAGGGAGACGACTATTACATCAACGGCGCGTGGACCATCGACTGGCCAAGAAAGTTCGACATCGCCGGCACCGCCTTCCACTACAAGAGGCCCACCGATGAACCCGAGTCTTTAGAGGCCCTCGGGGCAACTACAGAGAACCTGATTGTCATGGTAACACTTCAGCCAATCAGTTCAGTGACTGTGCGGCTTGGCGGAAACCAAATTTTCTCTCCGCGTCCGTCACAGATCCTCCTCCAGGAACAAAACCAGGGCATCCGCTACAGGTTCAACGTGCCTATTCAGCGCACGGGAAGTGGCGACAACGAGGTGGGCTTCTCCTGGTTCCACCTGCCCTGGTCCGAGTGTTCAGCGACATGCGCCGGAGGCAAGTGGGCATCCGCAATCTGGATTTCAATCATTTGATTGTCTGCTCCGTTTAAATATTTGAATATAGTTGAGTCCTCAGTTCACGGTGGAAAATTGTGTCATGGAACATGACCACGTATAAGTACGCAACCTGGAAAACCAAGGACCCCCCCTTGTACCTGCACTCAGCAGCCGTAACACTGGGCCCACCTGTTCTGCCATTTCAAAGATAACAACGCTAACCAAACCTGACAAGCTCGGTTCGTTCACTCATCCATGTCAACGTCAAACACTCCAGTCTGCGGCTGCGGGGCAACATCAGCCGCTGCCTCAGGAATGACAAACGCAAACCTTTTAAAATACCGCGTAATCTGAGATTCTCGAAGGATTCCAGAGCAGAAGAGGCAAAAGTATGTACACTTTCAAATGAACTAGAAGTACAAGGACAAGCGCTATCTTCAGGGGACAGCAACTCCGGCTCCCTACATCTCCCAATCATGTAACAAACAGGATTCCAAAGCCTGCAATGTCTAAGTTGCGGCGCAGGTGGTGTAATGCAATTTTGGCGAGTTTGATCAAGGTGGAAGCAGACCGTTTCTGCACTTCAGGTACATGCAGACGCCGTTCCTAACTGCGCATGTTTGCAAATATACAAAATGGAGAAAAAACAATTTTAAATCCACCCGTCCACATGGTTAGACCGTGTTTTGCACTCGACTTGGGCGGAATATGAAAATAGGACCCATACTCACGATGGTACCATGATGTATTCTCTGCGATATTTCCACTTATTCAATTTCTCTATCACTTATCCTCAAATCTATCCACCTGTCTTCCCCACCCTCGTCGTCGTCAGGCTCCCAGAAGCAGGAGGTGGTGTGCAAGCGACTGGACGACAACTCGGTGGTCCAGAACAGCTACTGCGACCAAGACGGCAAGCCCCCCGACAAGCAGCGGGACTGCAATAGCGAGCCCTGCCCTCCTGAGTATGTCAAAACGGGCCTGAAAATTCACGTGTATCGGGATAGGTTCCAGAACCATCAGTGAAAATTTGCGATATTTAAGAAAAACCCCCCCAAAAGAAAAAAGCAGAATCGCAAGCAAAATCGAATACCCTGTCCTCAAATAAACTCTGGAACGTTCCATAAAAGTGATATCAGTTGGCTTTTGCCCTTAAAAAAGTGTGTGGAGGAAAATAATAAAGCAAGCAGATTTACAACTTTCCGCGCTCACCCGGCGGCAATAATATGCAGCCTGGAGAGCGACCACCTGCGTTTGATGCTCTTGGCATCAGCGTGCGCGCAGGTGCGCGGCGACACGGCAGCCAAGTGGTGCGAAGCGTGACGCCAGCAAACCTTTGGGGTTTTTTTTTTTCTGTGCTTAAGAGCGTGCGTGTTGCTCGTCTGGATCCACTCCTCGGCCTACATGCTCTTCGCCGGGTCTTTTATGGGCTAGCGCAGATGTTTGAATGTGGCAATTGCACGTGGATGATGATGTCATCAGTCACACAGTCAAATTATGCAGCAACAGTTGTGTCTACAATGTAGCATTTTTTTACAGAAAAGAAATATGCAAGAAGTAGAAATGGTCTGAACTGAAAGAAGACTGGTGACTAGTTCATGGATAGTTCACAAATCAATGGCAAAGATGATTATTGGAAACGCTATTTTAATTTTTTTTTTTAAATTCTCCTGCACATTATTTTAGCTATTTTTTTAATGTGATGTATGTTTTTTCCTGCAGTGTTCAGTAAGCAATGATTTGCTGTGAACAGGTCAAAGGCCCTCGCAGACAAACGCGGGCCTCGCATTAAGTCTTTGTATTGCTGCGCCCTACCAGGTGGTTCATTGGGGACTGGTCCGAATGTGGTAAGACGTGCGACGGCGGCCTCCGGACCAGGACGGTCCTGTGCATCAGGAAGATCGGGCCGGCCGAAGAGGAGACCCTGGAGGACACTCACTGTCTCACCCACAGACCCATTGAGCAAGAGGCCTGTAACAACCAGTCCTGCCCGCCTAAGTGGGTCACTTTGGACTGGTCTGAGGTAAACTGTCGGCCATAGCTCATGTCCCAACAAATCCGGTTTTCAATTGGCATTAAAAATCCAAAAATGAAAAAACAATATAGGTAAAAAACATTCTAAAAATGACACACCTAAGAAATAACGCATGGAAATTTTACCGAAAAAAACATGAAGGAGGAGGACCGATTTGCGGCACTTGTTGTGTTTTTAGTGTACGCCCAAATGCGGGCCCGGCTTCAAGCATCGCATCGCCTTGTGCAAGAGCAGCGACCTGAGCAAAACCTTCCCGCCCGCCCACTGTCCGAGCCACAACAAGCCGCCGGTTCGAATTCGCTGCAGCATCGGCCGCTGTCCTCCTCCGCGCTGGATCCCCGGCGAATGGGGGCAGGTACGTTTCTGCACGGGTGTGTGTGAGTGTTTTTTGTTTTTTTTTTTACCCTCCCACCATTCTTGCAGTGCTCAGCGCAATGCGGCCTGGGCCAGCAGATGCGTACAGTGCAGTGCCTATCCTACACGGGGCAGCCATCCAGCGAGTGCGCCGACGCCCTCCGACCCACCGCCATGCAGCAGTGCGAGAGCAAGTGTGACGCCACGCCCATCTCCAATGGCGACGGTAAGATGCCCAGGTCATGCGTGTTGTGAAAAGTAGGTTTTCAAATTTGTACCACAAAAAATAATAATAATCCTGGATACACAATGATGTGTCGTTTCTAAAATGAAAAAAAACGAGTACACTTTGCATTTTTGTTCTGAAATCGGTGATTTAAATTCAGACATTTGTATTTTTAAATTAGTTTATTTTCATATGTAAACAGATTTTTCATGTGTTCATCTCATATTTCCTATCCTATAATAGTTGAATTAAATAATAAACAGAGCATAAATGGATGCATTTATAGTTTAACTGATTCTATTTTATTTGACTTTCATTACAGTGTTACACTTGTACTTTTTAATCATTATTTTTTGTGGTACGACACGGTCAGTGGAGCTTGCATGGAAAACGTGAGCGGCGTGAGCAGGCCAGTTAATGGGATTAGCCGCGGGCTAATTGTCGCTTCACGGACGGCGGTGAGGCAACGTCTGGTCTCATTGGGCCCGGCCCAGGTGGGGGCCCGAGCCTAATAAGGGAAGACACTAGGATCATGATAAGGCATTTGGAGCCGCGGTGCGCTTGGTGTGTGCGTGCGAGTCGTGGCAGCGAGCCCGGAGAGCCGAGCGGGCCAGAATCCTTCTCGGTCTTCGCCTCGGCATCCAAGTTGAGCTGCTGTGTTCCCCGAGGGAGGTTTTCGCCGCATAAGTATTACAATTACGTGTGAGTCACTGCGGCAGGCTGTTCTTCAAGTTATTTTTAGACCTCGACTGTTTCAATCGGCTCACGGGCGAAGTCGTACACTATGTTAGAGATACAACAAGACCAGATGTGGCGTTTTGCTATCTCTTATGGTACATTTCTGATGCAGCTGGAACAAATCTCAATATTATCAATACAACAAATATCAACTTTGAGACATATGGCGTTGTCCCTCTTGCTCCATCATCCACACTAATAGACAGATGGCACTATCCTAACAAAGTATGGCATCATTACCGCATAGGCTATAGTGATGCATTGTACGGTTCTCGCTTACAGTAGTTACCAATATTTTGGGGGAAATGCGGTGTAAAGTCATATTTCCACCACAAGTGGAACACATGTCGGCGTTGTGACGTATCGCGTTATCCGTCAGTGTAAGTCATCAAAACAACCGGATGAAGTTATTGTCATATGTCTGAAAGCTGAGTAGATCAGATTCGCATGGCTGAAATCAGAGTGCACAAAAATAAATAAATCCAACATCCACATCCACATCCACGTACTGGAAGCAATGCAACCAAGAAACACGGCCCAAATGACTGAATTGCACAAGAATCTAGGCCGCAAATATCGCTTAGTGCTTCCAATTTGTATTCAGACAGTCCCGCAACTGCAATGTTCTGACTCGTTGTCGTTTTGTCTGCGCAGAGTGCAAAGATGTCAACAAAGTGGC
The DNA here is from genome assembly GCA_901007745.1 of Hippocampus kuda. Taxonomy (NCBI): domain Eukaryota; kingdom Metazoa; phylum Chordata; class Actinopteri; order Syngnathiformes; family Syngnathidae; genus Hippocampus; species Hippocampus kuda. Next base: position 42,111 of record CAAKHF010012630.1, read on the forward strand.
CTACTGCCCACTAGTACTCAAGTTCAAGTTCTGCAGTCGGGCCTACTTCCGTCAGATGTGCTGCAAGACGTGTCAAGGCCACTGAGCCCAACGCAAAGATGGGAGGCCCACGAGCCAGGAAAGGAGTGCCAACACCGACGACGACTCCGCAGCACCCAAAACGAGAAGTCGACCTTTCGCGGAGCCAAACCACTGCTCAGCCGTCAAGCTGACACAAAAACTGTTCACTTCTGTGAAGTGGAGCTCGGAGGAGGATCGGTTGGTGATGTTATTTTATTATAATAATAATTCCCGGTATCATTGTCGCGTCTTCCTCCGAGTTGCTGTTTGATCCAAAGTGCTGGACACCTGGCTGACAGAGGACGGATGGATGGACAGGCGAGAAACGCTGTCGACGGGCAGACTTTTGGCTTGGCTGCACTTTTGTTTTTTGTTTTTTTGGGTAAAATACCGAACAGCCAAGGATATACGACAGCGCAGAGCAAGCCCCGCCCTCGATCATCAGCCTAACTGTGTATTTATTATCCAAGAGTCACATTGTAGCCTACTAACTTGGAAGTAAATACGTGTCATCGAACAAAAGCCTGACATAATGCCATGCAGTGTTTCCCCAATCTTTATGAAGCCAAGGCACATATTTTACATTAGAAAAAAAATCTCAAGGCACGCCACCAAACAAAGAAAAAAAAGCAATATTGCATTTTGGAAATGGCCAAGAAATTAAGAGTAATTTAATGAAAATGTGTTAGTCAAGGATCAATATTTAGTTTTATCATAAGCAGTCATCCATACCAAATAGCTCCCCTTGCCCACATGTGAGGGCATTACAGTACCTTAGTCATTCACTACCAGCTGATTTGAACGCAGCCATTTTCTGTCCCCCTCCACCAACGCCCACCGACCACAAGGTTGCCCTGCTTGCTAACATTCAGCCAGCAAATCTGCATGCAAGACTTGTGATCGATACGCTCGACAAATTGGCATTTCAAAAGAGATCATTAAACTTTATCACAATGTTTTTGAAACTTTGATTTTGTTTTTTTGGTTTGTTTGTTCGATTTATTGGGGGCTTCCTCCCTTCCGGTTTGATGGGGCACAGAATATGTGTCCCATACATTGAATATCTGTGGCTGTTTTCAGTTCCTCCAGCCAATAAGAACAAAAACGCAAAAAAAAAAAAAAAAGTTCAATATGGTGCTTGTGGTGCTAATCATGGTAAATGCTGGTCGTGTTCTTGTCATGTTGTTTGTTGTACCTCACACTGGGAATGTATTTGTTGTAGTATTGTATGGCAAAAACAAAACAAAACAAAAAAAAATGACAGGACATTTGCATCCCATCACTAACAAGCCATTACTGCTGGCTCAGGAAAGCGAACCTTCATATCGGATTCTTTGTTATTGTTGTTGCTGCTGCTGCTACTTTTTGGTAGCAAACATCAACGTCATTCCTTGAAGGAGGCCGTCAAGAGATGTGGAAAAAGGACAGCGGGAGAGTGTTTGGATTCAAAGCGCTCAGACTTTAAAAAAAAAAAGAAAAAGAAATAAAAAGGTACTCGTTGCTGTGAACTATTTGAATGTTACATTGCTTACATACTAAAAAGACAATGAAAAGTATCATGTGATGAGTCGTGTATATTTTATATTCAGTGTTGATGTTGTGACATTGTACATTGTGACAAATCCCCCCCTTCCTCAAGTGTAAATGAGATGCAAATTTATTGCATTGCCTCACAGTTACTTCTATTTTCACTGCATGCAAATTTGACATTTTAGCATCTTGGAGGGGATAAATACAGCGACGCAGTCCTAATGATACATTTTTAAAAACAAAAAGTCAGATACAATAAAATGAGCAGTTTTTTTTAAAAGAGACAACTGTGTGAGTATTTGTGGCGCTAAAATGCCAGCAACGCCGACACGAATGTTGTGCCAGTTGGAGAAGGCACTGTGATAGGGGCCGAAGATGCAACCGTGTGAGCCGGGATTTCTCCGCTGGCGCTTTTCACACAGAGCCCACCGACGCGGCGACCTGATTTGTGTGCACTTTCACACAATGAAGCAATAGCGCGCAGCCTGGTGTGAGCTATATAGTACTTGTGGGACCGCGACAATGGCTTTCAACACAACAGGGCACAAGAAGGCAATGTTGGGTGTTAAATTTCACACATACACGCCGGTCCTGGCTTTCCACTGCTATCCCTCTAATTCCACCTCCCAGAGGTGGGAGTCATTTCGACATTTTTCTGATCAATTATCAGTTAGCTACACTGTGAAGTACCTTTATCCCCTTGATATTTTCTTGAAATATAAAACTCAGCACCCTACATGAGACATACAAAAATTAAGTCTCAAAAAAAAACGTGCAGGGCTGAAGGTGACAAGCGCTGGGGAAAAAAAGATGATCGAATTCAAGTTTTCTTCCTCTCTCCCCCGCCCTTTCTTTATTAGAGGTTGCGATGAACTTTCTCCTGACAAAACAAAATCTGCGGACTGAACTTTGAAGCACAGACACAAAGTAACGAGGCCGATAAGGTAGGATGCTGGTGATTTAGGTCCCGCCGTGGAAGTTCATTAGTACAGTGCTTCCCGTCCTTTATTGAGCCCGTTTTACAGGAGAAAAATCTCACCGCACACCGCCATGACAAAAACGTCACACAAATATACCTTTGAAAATGTTTCAGTGTCAAGTGTTAATAATTTTGTAACGAGTTAAATCAAATGGGATCATTTCCCGCAGTCGGCTAATTGGGAATCACCGCTTGAGTCTGCTCTTCGCTTGAATGTGCCGACACGTCTTGGTGTGTGAGGCGCTAACAACAAGAACACCAACAAGGCACTAATCATCAGAGCCAACCGCAGCTCTGTCTACAATCAAGCTTTCGGCGATGAAAGCTCCGAGTGTTGTGGACACTTTAGCGCTTGAGCAAAGCACAGCAGGATGAGGAGCTCCAGATGGTGTACTCGGACACAGAGCATGCCATTCGGGTAGGGTGCGAGGGGCCTGGGGGTGGGCATACTGACAGGCGGGAATGCTGGCCCGGAATAGGAAGGTCGCAGCTCCGGCACCTGCTATCTGCTTGGGGCTCGGTGCAAGTAAGCCCTGCCAAAGTTCTTTCCCACATCTGATGTCCATAGCGGACCGCCGCCGCCCAGATGAAAGCCTCGGAGGGGAAAGTTCCCACTGGGAGGGTTCCGGAAGACGTCAAAGATGTGAAGAGAACGTTCGCGGCTGCAACGACTTCAGAAACGGGAGGATTTTGGCACAAGAGCGCTTGTGACGTATGTGGTCGGCAATTGTAGCTGTGAAGCAAGAGCCGAAACCGGTTACTATTGAAAAGCAATCTCATACTGTATTAACACGGTCCAAGTCTCAAACCTGCTCCCCCTGAACCCCCGCCTCCTGGCTGACTAAGCTACTGACCAATGAACTACAATGCTCGGTAAGATTTGCACCGCGTCCTCAGACAGCGTTGGTAATAATGTTCACTGTTGCCGGGAGAGCCCATCTTCATCGTCTCGGTTCCGAGCTTCTGCTGATGGCCGTGTCACCTCTACAGGCTCCAGGTAAGTGGATTACATTCATAAAGAATCGATAGTCAATCACTTAGGCCAAGGGAGCGGAGAAAAAACAGCGGTGCCGTTTGGTTCGAAGGTCTTTCTGAGCAAGCGAGGAGAGAAGAGCACTAAATCCATCACGGGTGAATTACGAGCGTCTCCTCCTGGAAGCAACGGGCGGCTAATGAGGACAAATGGTAATGAAGGCTTTGCTCCTGTCCCACTTCGACAGTGTTCGTGTCCTTCATTCATGACATCCATGAGGATGTCCAGTCTTGGCTTTGATGGCAACCTTGAAGCCACTAGATTGAAGAGCTAGCGTTCTTCATCGAACTTGATTTTATTCATTTTGTTGGCTCAAATGAATGAGTCAAAGGTTGACCGGAATAATCCACAGGGGGAACCAAGTGGCAGCCCCAAGAACAAAGTGCTCAGGCCATCCTGAAGCTCGATTGTTTATACCTGGGACTTGGGGCACAAAAAATGACAAGCCAATATGCCCAAAGCAATTTTGCTTAAGTCACGGCACACTGGCATTTTCAACAAAACATGTTGGCTTGCAACCAATTCACATGTTGTCGCAGCAGGCCTTTGAGCCCTCAGGTCCACCGACAGCATACGGACCCTTCCGGAACCTTCCGTCTTCACGCCTGTGTCTTCTCACATAGCCGGCACAGTCTGGAGAGACTTGCTTGCAATTAAGA